>PVJX010010963.1:0-55146 GCA_004027295.1 Dolichotis patagonum | reverse complement strand
TGCTTTGTTATTTTTAAAAGTTCTATCCTTTCATGATCACTAAGTGTGATTCTGTCCTCAAGGTCTGAAATCCTATCCTTAGTTTCATTTAAATGGTTTTTGCATGCTTTAGATAGAATTTTTTGTTTCTTGGATGTCTCTTTGAGTTTGTTTCATGAATTCTGCTTGTTTTCTACATTGTTCATTCAAAGTTACAGTTTCCCATGTTCCTGAACTTTTTAAATCTATTTCTTCTTTGACTGCATTCAGCAACTCCTTTACTAAGGTTCTTATTTCTATATTTACTTGGGAGATTACTTCTAATTTGATTTCCTCTCTAGCCTCATGGAATTGGTTTTTTTTTATTTCATTTACTATCTTTTCAGAGATTTCTGGTGTGTTACTTTTGGGATCCTCTATTTCAGTGTCTCCTCTACTTGGTCCTGGTGGACTAGATATTTGAGATTGCATTTTGCTTTTTTTTTTTTTTTTGCCATTTTCTCCTTTCGAGTTAGTGTTTGGTCTTTCAGGCCTGATAGCGTCAACTGTTGGTAGTGTGTATCTTGGGATCCTAATGTAAGGTTGAGAATTGTTCAATTGCTGGGTCTCACAATGAATAGGTGGGCCAGTCACCTGACTTCTTGCGTAGGGCCTGTTGAGTGAGTCATGTATTCTTCCTGGGCTGACAAGTCTGGTAGTATTGATGTAGGTCAACTTTTAGTTCCTGCTAGTACTTTATTTTCAGGTTATTCCAGGTCATCAAATCTCCCTGTCTGTAGTGTTTGTGTTAGTTAAGTCTCTTCTGCTTGCAGATGGATTTTAGGATTGATTTTTCTAGAGCTGTGAGATATGTTAATGGTATTTTGATTGGAATTGAATTAAATCTGTGTAACAGTTTTGGGAGATTAGACATTTTCACAATGTTTGTTCTTCCTATCCATGAACAAAGAGTGTCTTTGCATTTTTGAGATCCTCTTTAATTTTTTTTTCAGAATATTGTAATTTTCATTGAATAGAAGTTTTACTTCCTTTGTGGCACTGATTCTTAAGTTTTTCATATTTTTGGATGGTATTGTGAAGAGTGTGATTTCTTTTATTTTTCTCAGTGAGTTTGTTGTTTGTGTACAGGAATGCTACTAATTTTTTAGTGTTGTCTTTGTATCCAGCTATGTTATGAATTTTGGTTATTACATATAGAAATCTTTCAATGGGGTTTTGTGTCTCTTCTATATAGAGTACCATGTCATCTGCAAATAATGATAATTTATCTTCTTCCCTGTTTCTCTTATTTCTCTTTCTTGTCTAATTGCTCTGGCTAATGTTTCCTGCACTGTATTTAATAAGAATGTTACCACCATCCTAATATGATTCTGGTTGTTAGTTTGTCCTAGATGACTTTTATCAGATAGAGGTAAAGACCATATTTTCCAATTTTCCATAGGACTCTTATCTTTACCTTTTTTGGGGTGGTTCCTATTGCATGATGTATTATTTTCCATCCTTTGACTTTAAGTCTATAAATTTCCTTTTAGGTTAGATGGGTTTCCTGTATACAGCATATGGTTGGTTGTTGTTTCTTGATCCATTCTGCCAGTCTGTTTCTTTTAATTGGTGAATGGAGGCCATTTGAGTCAATGGTTATAACTGATACATCTCAACAGTCATGGGATTGCCTAGAAACATGTCAACAATGGCAGCATCACCAGATTTCAAAAATTGGGCCCATATTGCAGTTTCTTACCAGACCAAGAATCAATCTTTTCTTTCAGTTCTGTAAACTTGCAAGCAAAGTGAGATTGTGACAGTCCAGTAAAAGGGCATAGCCAACACTGATATGTCCAGCATGATTCAAGATAGTCACCTGAGCAGTGAAACCAGCAGTTTCCATTCCATTGAGTCATTTTTCCTGTCTCCAGCAACATTGCCACAATTAACATGTTTGACAGAAACATTCTTGACATTGAAACCCACATTGTCCCCAAGAAGATCTTCACTCAAAGCTTCATGGTGCATTTCAACAGATTTTACTTAGCTTGTTACACTGACTGGAGTGAAGGTGACCACTATGCCAGGTTTGACAACACCAGTCTCCACTTGGCCAATGAGTACAGTAGCAATACCACCAATTTTATAGACATCCTGGAGAAGCAGCTGCAAAGACATCATTTGTGCTGGTGGGTGGAAAGATGCAATCCAAATTTCAAGCAATGTGGTTCCACTGGTGTTATCATCTTTATGAGTGATCTTCCATTCCTTGATTCAAAGCATATTAGCACTTTGCTCCAGCATGTTTTCATCATTCCAACCAGAATTTGGCACAAAAGCTGCCATGTCAGGTTTATAGCTGATTTTCTTAATGTAGGTGCTGAGACTTCTTTAATCATTTCCTTGTATCTCTTCTGGCTGTAGGGTGGCTCAGTTAAATCCATTTTGTTAACAATGACAATTAGTTGTTTCACGTGCAGTGTGTAAGCCAGAAGGGCATGCTCATGGGTCTACCCATTCTTGCAGATACCAGCTTCAAATTCACGAACACCAGCAGTAACATTTAGGGCAGCACAGTCAGCCCGAGATGTACCTGTGATCATGTTTTTGATAAAGTCTCTGTATCCAGGGGCATCAGTGATAGTCACGTAATACTTGCTGGTCTTAAATTTCCACAGGGAGATGTCAATGGTGATACTATGCTCACACTCAGTTTTCAGTTTATCCAAGACCCAGGCATATTTGAAGAGGCACTTCCGCACCTCAGCAGCCTCCTTCTCAAATTTTTCAATGACTCTTTTGTCAATACCACCATATTTGTAGATCAGATAGCCAGTAGTGATGGACTTGCTGGAATCCACATGTCCAATAATGGCAATATTAATGTGAGTCTTTTCCTTTCCCATGTTGCCTTTGATTTACTGGTGGTTTTCACTACACTTCTGCTCTTGTGGCAAAACAATTGCAAAAACCTGTATCTTATTTTTTCAGTGCCTTTAATTTATCTTTATTTTAGGACCTTTATATAGCTATATTCAGGACCTTTATCACATTGTTTTTAGTTTCTTTGATTCTAGGAGATTTACTTATATATTTTCCAAAATATATTTCAGATCTACCAATTCAGGTTCATATGTCCCTTAATCACAAAACACTGATGACACATACCAGACATAACTTTAAGCATTTATTTGTATGCTTTGTTCTATATAAAATCAATGATTTAAAAAATATGATGATTAATGGCAGCTTAGGCTAAGGCCTGGCAATGAAATAGAAGACAATCATGTAGAGATGTTTTCATGCATGATAATAAAATTTGTATTTAAAAATATATTTAAATTTAAATTCTTTAAATTGTGAAATAAAGCATAGAAATATGTAGAAATACACATGTAGAGGTCTTAAAAGTGGGCATCCATATAACCATAAAATCAAGAAACAAAAATTTGTAGCACCATGAAGATCTTGCATGCTCTTCTCATCACTGTCCCTCCATGTTCTCCATGTTTGACATATTTATTTCTTTTTACTATTTTGTTAATAGTTTCACCTCATAACCATTTATCCCTGCACGTTGCAGGTTTTTTTGGTTTGGATTTAGAATTTAAGAAAATAGACTCATACATTATTTATTATGTATGTCTTATTTTTCTTAGCATTATGTTCTCGAGATTTAGCTATATTGTTGCATTTAGCTGTAACTTGGTCACTCTCATTGCTTTATATTTTTTCATATATTTATGTTTTGTATGAAGACATCACTATTTATTTGCCTTCTCTCCTACACTTTACAGTTCTACTTATATAGGTTGTTCTCAGTTTGGACTAGTACTAATATTGATGGTATGTTTATTTTTGTACAGGTCTCTTGATAAGACTGTGGACAATTCTGTTGCATATTTATAATTTGTAATATAATTGATGGATAATAAGGAATTCACTAGTTCAAACCAATACATAGCAATTTCCTCAATAGGTTGTACCAATCTATATACCTTAATGCAATGTCCAATACAGTGCCATTTTTTCTGATTTTTTTGTATATAATTTTGGATCATCTCTCCCATTGAAATGTTTTTCTTACTTTTATCACACTTAAAATTTTGTAAATACTATTATATGATTACATTGCCAGGATAGAAAGTTATTGCCAGTTTATGATAATATAACAAAGATGATGTAATAAAATTCAATAGGAACTCTATAAAACTAGATAATCTGACCAAGTGTAGTATAAAGACACCAAGTGTCACAGAATTTCACATGGTAAAAGTGGTGGGATGTTACTAAAATATAGTAGAGAGAAAGAAAACTACAATCCAAATTTAATATAGCTGGATCAATTTTGTCTAAGCAGAGCTTGTGTAGTCAGTCCTCCACAAGAAATGATCATTTCACTCAATTAATGTTTGTTAAATTAAAGAAAGAATGAATAAATAAATAATGCATGATTAAATGGTTTGTGTTCAAAACTAAATAATAGGCAATCTAAAGACAACACAAATCAAGACTTATCTGCATGTTCCTCTATCCAAATCTTTCAAATTTGAAGATAAAGAAAATGAAGTAACAATTATTAAATGATTAAAACAAAGAGATGATTAAATAAAGAACCCATTAAATCAATTCTAGAAATTTTTGGAGACATGTATAAAACAACAATGTTTGTAAGAATTATTTAAGTCTTAGTTATACTCTTCAAGGCAGACCTTTGTTTTCCTATGCTGTCCAATGCATTTCTTTTATTTTTTATTTTATTTTATTGTAAGTCCATTTGCTTTGTCTTTTTCCAAAAAATGTAATTTCTATCTTTTATCTAAAAATGCAATACTATGCTCAAAATCTTTCCAATTCAACAAGTCCCTCTGTTGATCCCTCTTCAACTTAGCTCCTACACTTCAATAAAGTCATGTTCCTCATTACTCTTTTCACTCAGTTAAGACTACTAAGATTATTTTTTCAAGAAAATAGTAACATTGAGAGATTTTAATGGATGGAAAATGAAAAATCAAGTGGGGTTTTAAAAATTCATGATCACAGAGAATATCCCATGTAAACTTTGTAACAATGCCTATTAGCATCTTCAGACTTTTCTTATATATTTATTCCACTTTCAAGGCATAATTTCCTGTTTTCAACATTTGTATATGCATGCTTCCTGAAGCTGAGAAATAAATGACCTGTTTAATTTCCATTCCAGGAAGCTGTTTTTGTTCAGTGGGCTGCTGTGTGTAACATATCCTAAAATTAAGAAATGTCATAATAACATCATTTCCCATTCAGTTTTTTTTGTATATAATGTCTATGTTACAGATTATAGCTACTGTAAACTTAATCTATTTTTAATCATACCTACTAAAATTATAGCTTTATTTTTGTATTTATTTTTGTTTATTTGGTAGTTTCCTTACAACAGTAGTCTATCACTGATTTGGAAGGAAGGTGGCATGTTAAATTTGGCCATTTGTCAGTTTTCCCTGTATAACTGCCATATTAAAGAACTGAGCATTTTAAATCATTTAATGCTTGCCTGGAGTTTGTTTTTTTAATGAGACCTAGAAAAAATTTAGCTAGAATTTTATAGCATCTTTGAAAAGGAGTTGCACGCTCATAATAGTGTCTTATATTTTTACTGTGTTTTAACATTGATAAAGCACTTTAAGACATAATCTCACTTCATCCTCACAAGAACAAAACATTCAGCATACTTGTTAGAATATGGCATTTAGAGCTAGAATCCCTAATTTCAAACCCTGACTCTGTCATTTACTGTCTGGTAACAAGACCCAGTTTAATTGAGTGAGCTTTTCTTTGGGTTTCAGTAGGTTTTTCTGTCAAATGAAGATGATAATTATGCCTGAAATTCTTTTTGTAAACTAATGAGATAATCAATTATATCTACTCATTATCACCACTGTACTATCTGTATCAAAATAAATATTCTATAACTATAACTGGGGTTGGCTAGAGAATAGTTATGGTTGGTCTTATTAGCAAATCTGGGAGTTGGATGATTGTCCATTGATCAAAAATGGCATGCTTGCTTTGACAGAACATGCACTAAAATTGGCTTTAAAAATGGTCTAATCCTGGATGACTTAGTGCCCTTGACTCTATTTTACATGTGTCTCATTTGCTAGCAGTCTACCCTGTATGTAATCTTGTATGACTAGAGAAGAAGACTCTTCCACAAATTCATATCAGGTCTTTGCTTGCTCATATATGCCAACATCCCATTGGCCAGAACAAATTGAGTTGCTGAACTCAAATTCAACTCAAGGGACAAGGCAGATCAATCCACTCATGATGAAAGAGCACTAAAATATAGTGGCAAAAGGTCCAAAAAGGAAGAGTAAAAAATTGAAGCTCTCATTATTATCTACTACATGTAAAAAATAGCAAATTGCTTATAAAAAGATTCTATAAATGTTTACAGTAAATCCCTTACTTGTGAATGAGTTCCACTCCAGGAGTACATTCATGAAGCAGACTCATTCATAAGTTCGACAAAGTGAGTCCTATATACCTTTGATGCAAATATACAATGTAAACCATAAAAGAATCAAACATAAACACACACATACAGATATATTTGATAAATTACTTTTGTTCTTACAGTTAGCTTAAAATGCTGGCACAGTAGAATACAACTGTAAGTAAACTATTTTCACTTTTATACTTGCCTTTAATATAGTGGCACAGTACAATAGGGCAACTGTAAATAAACTATTATTATTTTTACATTTACCTTAAGATGGTAATACAGTACACTACAACAACTGGTATATGGGGAATTTCATGGTGTGAAATGCCAAGATGAGAGTTACTAACTGGAGAAGAGAAGATAGGTGGGGAATGGTGGAGTGACACCTACCATCTTTTTGCTTGGTCCAGTCTTTGAATCATTAACAATTTTGTTTCTATGGTTATTGCTTTCAACATACTGAAAGTCCCATCTACATCACCACTGTTTTTCTGGTTGCTTCTGGATATTGTGGGCTGATTGAGTACTGTACTACTATACACTGTTGCACTATACAATAAGCACACAGCAGCACAAATTTGACTATGTCTGGCAGACACATGAGCTACTTCTGTGATTTGTTTGCAAATATAAATATTTGTAATGTGAGGTCCATTCATATCTGTAAATGCTTGCAACTCTCAAATGTTTGTGAGTTGGAGACACAGTAGCTGTTACTATTTAGATTGATCTCAATGAAATTATCACATTTGTAAATTAAAATGATCAAATATCAGAAACTTTATATGATTTAATCTCAAATTACTATTTTAACACTTCATAAAATGAAATTACAACTTTCAGTGAAAAAAACTAAAGAGTATGTAATTTTAAAAATTACCTTGCTAGTAAATTTTAGCTTTTTAAGTCAATGTAGTCTGCTGATTCTAAATACAGTAACCTTCATGTTCTAGCTGCATTTTTGAGATTCTTGTTGCTAGGCAAATAATTCTATGACATAGTCTTATATATAAAATAGATATATAATTTTCCAACTGTTTATCCTCATAAAACTCATGCACTGCCAGTGAATATTTACATCTGAAACAATTGGACTTTTGCCAGTAATAACTCTGTGGCATTCCATTTCCTTTATTTTAGACCCAAGAAATAGAAATAAAGCATGTAGTAGTTAAATGCTATATTAATACTCTGAGAAAATCCAACTCAAATCCACGTGAGAATTTGTGAGTTATGGATGAATATAGTATTTAATTCTTATCTCTCATTCTCCAAAACAGGATGGCTATGGTGATTTTTCACATTTCTTTCTTGCTTATAAATCTATTTATATTTAAACCAATTGAACAAATACATTATGTATAAATGTGCATGTGGGTAGTTTTCAATACTTTATGTATAAATATACATGTGACTTGCTTATATATATATGTGTCTATATATACTCAGTATTGAACTCTACATTAAAATCTCTCTACATATGTCTCATTTGCTATCTCTTGAATGACCACTGAGTGAGTGAGTTGACTATTCTCATTTATTTTTTGAATGTGTTTGAATGTCTACTTTGTATGCTTTAGTTTTGTTACTTGAACAACTATCTCCAATGATGAGATTATGTAATGTATCAAGTGGCGATTTCTTAGTGTTTTTTTGTTGTTTTTGTTGTTTTGGGTTTTTTTTGTCTGTTTGTCTGTTTGTTTATTACTGCTTCTTTTATTTTTTCCATTTGGAAGTCTGTATTGTTGATACCATTTTTCTGTTTAATCTGGTTTTTTTATTCTCTTAAATAAAATTGAATAAAAAAAATCTAGCACAGCAAAAAAATTCTACCTCAAACAACATCACTACCTTTAGTTGTATAGGAATACATATTAAAACCTATTTAATTAGACTCTAAAAAATTTAAGAAAGTTAAAAAACAATAATCTGGACAATTTTGTGTCTCTCCTGGTCCTCCTCCTCTTCCTTCTCCTCTTCCACCTTTTCTTTCTTCTTTCTGAACTTCAGGGAATAAAATCCAGGGTTTTGTGCATGAAGGCCAAGTAAAATGTCATTGAGCTGTATCCCCAGCATCCAATTTAAATTCATAAATTTATTCATCCATTGATTATTTAGGGAGACAGAAATATAAGATTATTTAAATATTTTAATGTTAACAACAAAAGAAAATACATACTCAAATACAACTAGCCTGGTTTATTGTGAAAGGCCATGAATGATTAGGAAGCCTCATTCTAGAAATTGCCAAGAGCCTCATTGCTCAAAGCTGTCCAGAGGACTGACATGATATGGTTTAACTCTACTGACAAAAGCTCTAAATTCAGATCAACATTTGTAAATAGCAATTCACAATTGATATAAATGTCACTTTTGTCTCTCTTTTTCCTATGGACTTCAGTCAACTTCATCATCAAGACATCATAGAGAAATTTATCTGACATTTCTCAGAGTCTAAGAAACCTAAATCATGATTGGCTATTCATATCCTTTGTATTATAGAAAGCAAAATTAAAGTCCTATATTTTTTTTATTTTAAGGAGAGTAAAAAAAATAAAGCAAAGCAAAACAAAATAGAAAAAAGAAAAGTAAAACAATGCATATAACCCAAGATTTCAAAAAAAGACAGCAGGAAATCAACAGTGGCTACCAGTCTCTTCTTTTCTTCACAATAGTTGTCCATACCTTCACATAGAATACATTAATACCATGAAAATAGTGTAAAAGTGCCACACCCCTAGGACAGGGGATTGTGCCCCAGGGGCTCTGCAGGGCCCAGTTATCCACTCCCAGCTTCTGCATCTCAATGAAGAGAGCCGGGAGTCTAAAGAGAGTTGGAGGTTGCCTGGTGTGAGTTCTGGTAACCTGGGGAGAGTTGGAGACCTACATTCAGGCTTTTGAGTTTCTGTGGAGCTACTGGGATGCTGGACTGGGTCCAGCAGATTGCGGGCCCTTAGTCAGCCATGCTCAGTGGACTTGTTTCAGTCCAGGAGGCAGGAACCTTGCTCGGGGATTCTGGGACCAATTGGGCTGGCCTAGGGATGGCTGGCAACCAGCACTGCCAGTAGTTGAGTTCACATCCACACCCTTAGGACAGGGGATTGTGCCCTGGAGGTTTCTCTGGACCCAGTTCTCCATACCCTGCTTCCACCTCTCAATTTAGGGGGCCAAGTACCTGCAGACAAACTGAGAGTGCTCCAGTAGTTGAGGGTGCACTAGGAGATTTGCAACACACCTAGAGGAAGCTTTGGACCACCACTCAAACCAAAGAAATAAAGAAAAACGACTAAAGGAAAGACCAAAAGACAGGCTCATATCACCAGCCCAACCCAAGAAAGCCTGGGTGCCATGTACATAGAAGAAAATAGAAGCCATACACCTGAAATGACTGAAATGATATCAACTGAAATAAAGAAGCAACTAGGAGAAACTATGGAGAAATTCAAATTAGAAATAATTGCCCAGGTGAAAGAAGAAATGATAAAAGTAGTGAAAGAAATAGTGAACACATCCAGTGAAGACACAGATAAAAAATTAGAGGAACAAAGCAAACAGATAGAATCCCTGAATAAACACTATAAGAAACAAACAGAATGCATAAAGCAGATTCAAAGAGATATACAGGAAATAAAAAATTCCATTGAAATCTCTAAATACTGCCTCAATTAAACAGAAGATAGAATTTCAGACCTCAAAGATAAGATTGCTGCTAGTGAACAGGAAATGATAGATGTTTTAAAAATAACAAAGAATCAGTAAATAAAAATTCAACAGCTGCAAGATGATGCAATGAAAAAATAACATATGTTTAATAGGGATAAATGAAAAAGAAAGGGACATCCCAAATGATATCAAGAGGATATTTACAGAAGTAATAGCTGAAAACTTCCCAAAATGAGAATGGAAACTGACATTTGGATTAGTGAAGAATATGGAATTCCAAATAGCCATAAACAAAATAAAACTAGACCCAGACACATAATAATCATCATCCCAGAAACTCACCATAAGAAAAGAATACCAAAAGCTGTTAGAGAGAAAAGACAGATCACCTATAAAGGAAAACCTATCAGAATCACAGCACACTTCTCAACACAAACAATGAAATCAAGAAGAGCATGGAGTGAAGTATTTCAGATACTAAAGGAAAACCACTTCCAACCCAGACTGACATACCCTGCAAAACTGTCCTTCAAAATGGATGGAGAAATAAGATACTTCCATGACAAAGAACAGCTGAAAAATTTCATGACCACAAAACCAACCCTACAAGGAATACTGAAAGATATTCTAGATACACATAGGATAAACTCACCAAGCAAGGTAGACAATTAAATAGAATGGAAAGCTAAAGATACAGCAGCAGAAAGATAACATGTCAACAATAAACCAATAAATAACAGTTATAACAATTAATGTAAATGGCCTTAATTCATCAAGCAAAAGAAACAGACTGGCAGAATGGATCAAGAAACAACATCAAACCATGTGCTGTCTACAAGAAACCCATCTTACCCAAAAAGAAACCCATAGAATGAAGGTCCAAGTACGGAAAACAGTACTTCATGCAACAAGAAACCAAAACAACAACAACAACAACAACAACAACAGGAGAAGCACTCCTGTTTGCAGAGAATGTGAACTTCAAACCAAGAATTATCCAAAGAGATAAAGAAGGTCACTACATACTAGCTATGGGAAAACTTCTAGAGGAAGAGATAAGAATCAAAAATATATATGCACCAAATTCCAGAGTACCCAGCTATACAAAGGAAATATTAACAGAGATGAAAATTCAAATAAGCAATAACACAAATATAACAGGAGATTTTAACATGCCATTGACACAAAGGGACAGATCAACTAGACAGAAAATCAGCAAAGAAATAACAGAACTGAATCATACCTGTGAACAAACGGACTTGATAAATATATATAGGGTTTTCAGTCCAACAACATCAGAATATAAATTCTTCCTAGCGGTACATGGGACATTCTCTGTAATAGACCATATACTACCCACAGAACATATTTAAGTAAATGCAAAAGAAATGAAATTATCCCATGCATGTTATCAGATCATAGTGCCATGAAATTAGAAATTAATGATAAAAGCAACTGTAAAAAGCTCACAAACACATGGAAACAGAGTAATACACTCTTGAGCAATCAGTGGGTCATGGAGGAAATTAAAGAAGAGATTAAACAATGTCTACAAGCAAATGAAAATGCAAACACAACTTACCTGACTTTGTGGGATGCAATGAAAGCAGTCCTCAGAGGAAAATTTATTGCACTGAGTTCCCACATCAGGAAGACAGAACGAACACAAATAAACAACCTGATCCTACACCTCAAACATCTAGAAAAAGAAGAGCAAGCCAAACCCAAAGCCAAAAGAAGGGAGGAAATTATAAGGATTAGAGCAGAAATTAATGCAATAGAGACTAAAAAAACAGTACAAAGGATGAGTGAATCAAAGAGTTGGTTCTTTGAAAAATACATAAAATTGATAAGCCCCAGGCCAACCTTATTAAAAAAAAAGGAAAGAAAAAATTCAAATTCATGCAATAAGGAATGAAAAAGTTGAAATTACCACAGACTTTGTGGAAATAGAAGATCATCCACAGCTATTTTGAAAACCTCTACTCTCACAGGTTTGATAACACTGAAGAAATAGACAGATTCCTCGATACATATAAACTACCAAAGCTGGATCAGGAAGATGTAAAACTGCTGAATAACCCAATTTCTATTACTGAAATTGAAAATGTAATTAAGACCTTGTCAACAAAGAAGATCCCAGACCCAGATGGATTCACTGCAGAATTCTACAAGAAATAAAGAAGATTTAATGCTGACACTCCTCAAGCTCTTCAAATAAATTGAAAGGGAAGCAATTCTTCCTAAGTCATTACAGGAAGCAAATATTACTCTAGTACCAAAACCTGAGAAAGACCCAATTAAAAAAGAGAACTATAGGCCAATGTCCCTAATGAACATAGATGTAAAAATTCTCAATAAAATATTAGCAAACAGGATGCTGCAAATCATCAAAAAGATTATTTCCCCTGACCAATTGGGATTCATCCCAGGAATGAATGAATGGTTCAACCTATGTAAATCAATAAATGTTATCCACCATATCAATAGAGCCAAAAGTAAGAAATACATGATCATCTCTATAGATGCAAAAAAAGCTTTTGATAAGTTCCAACACTCATTCATGATAAGAAACTTACAGAGAATTGGAATAGATGGTCTTTACCTCTATATGATAAAGGCCATCTGTGACAAACCTACAGCCAGCATCATACTATATGGCCACAAACTGAAAGCCTTTACCTGAAAATCATGTACAAGACAAGGATGTCTCCTGTCACTGCTCCTGTTCAACATAGTACTGGAAATACTAGCCAGAGCAATTAGACAAGAGAGAGAAATGAAAGGAGTAAAGATAGGAAAAGAGGAAGTTAAATTATCATTATTTGCAGATGACATAAATCTTTACATAGAAGACCCCCCAAAACCCCACTGAAAAACTTCTAGATACAATAAAAAATTTCAGCAATGCAGCTCGATACAAAGTCAATACTCAAAAATCTATAGCATTCCTAAACACTAACAACAAAAATACTGAAAGTGAGATAAGAGAAGCCACACTCTTCACACTAGCATTCAAAAAAATGAAATACTTAGGAATTAATCTCACGAAAGTACTAAAAGAGCTATACAAGGAAAATTATAATATGCTGAAAAAAGAAATCGAAGAGGACCTCAGAAAATGGAAAGACACCCCTGTTCATGGATAGGAAGAACAAACATTGTGAAAATGGCCATTCTCCCAAAATTACTATTCAATTTGGTTGGGATTCAATTCAATCCCAATCAAACTACCACTAACATACCTCATAGATCTAGACAAATCACTCCTAAACTTCATCTGGAGCCAGAAGAAACCTAGAAAAGCAAAGGCAATTCTAAGCAGCAAAGGCAAGGAGCAGGCATCACAATCCCTGATTTTAAATTATACTAAAAAGCTACAGTAATAAAATCATCATGGTACTGGAATAAAAACAGACCTGAAGATCAATGGGATATATTGGAAGATACAACCACAACCACAAACTCACTCAACCACCTTATCTTTCATAAAGGGGCCAAACATGTTCGCTGGAAGAATGACAGTCTCTTCAACAAATGGTGCTGGAAAAATTGGCTGTCCATATGCCAAAGTCTAAAACTAGAACCATGCCTATCACCATACACTAAACTAAAATCTAAATGGATCAAAGATCTAAATATTAAAACAGAAACACTAAATATTTTGGAATACAAAGTAGATAAAAACCTCTAAGATATAGGTGTAGGTAGAGAATTTATGAACAAGAAACAAACCGTACGAGAAATACTTCCCAGAATCAATAACTGGGACCATATTTTATTAAATATTTTATTAAAGTATGGCCAAAGAGATTTCCAGCAGAGTGAAAAGAAAACCCATAAATTGGGAAAAAATCTTAATGGACTGTCCCTCAGACAAAGGACTTCTGTCTAGAACTTATAAAGAATTAAAAAAATCAGACCAGTGAAATTCAAAGACCCAATTCAAAAATGGGCATCTGAAATGAATACACAGTTCTCAGATGAAGAAATATGAATGGCAAGTAAATACATGAAAAAATGTTCATCATCATTAGTCATTAGAGAAATGCAAATTAAAACCACACTGAGATTCCATCCTACCCCAGAAAGAATGGCCAGGATTAAAAAATTATCAACAACAAGTGCTGGAGAGGCTGTGGGCAAAAAGAATCTCTTCTGCATGTTGGTGGGAGTGTAGACTGGTCAATCCACTGTGGAGGTCAGTCTGGAGATTCCTCAAAAAGCTGGGTTTGGAGGTCCCATTTGACCTAGAAGCTATTCCACATCTAGGCATATTCCCAGAAGATCTGAAAACATCATACTACAGTGATATATGTGCACCCATGTTTTTAGCAGCACAATTTGTAATAGCCAGATCTTGGAAACAACCTAAGTGCCCATCAACGGAGGAATGGATAAAAATATTGTGGCATTTTTATACAATGGAGTACTACTCAGCTATAAAGAATGATTTCATTGAGATATTCATAAATAAATGGACATGAGTTGAGACCATACTCATAAGCGAAACAACCAGACTCACGTGTGTAAATACTGTATAGTCTCCCTAGTATGAGAAATGATAAGAGTATGTAAGATTTTATGGTAAGCTTAAGTCCCCATCTCATAGCTTTGAACCCTTTCAATGTTTTCATTCATCAGTTGGAATGGTTTTATTCTGTTTTGTTTTACTATATCACGCGTGATGGTATCAACAGCTGTTTTGAAGAAAAGACTGAGGCTGGGGATTTAACTCAGCGGCATACGTGCCTGCCTTGCAAGCACATGGTCGTGAGTTCGATCCCTGGTACTGACTAAAAAAAAAGCAAAGCAAAACAAAACAAAACAAAACATTATGGCAGCTACTGCTGTTTTAATAATGTCCTTCTTAGAAGTCCGACCAGGCTCCTATTCTTCTACTACCATTGGTTCTATCTATCACATTTTTTCTTATTGATATTTGAATATGTATGATAGTATAAACAAATATTTTTTATCACACATGAAATATTATAGTACCCATTGATCATTCTCTGTTACTCGGTTCAGAATGCCCTGTAATTCTTTCTCTCTTTGAATGGTTTTATACTATTTTGTTATGTTTAATATTATTGTATTTGAAACTATGCTCAACTATAGCAGAGAAAGCTATTTTGTGAAAGCTACTGTTATTGTCTGGTTGTCTTAATGTAAAGAACAGTGTTTGCTATGTTGTCCTGTTCTGATCTGCTCTGTTCTGTCCTCTTTTGTTTTACTCCCTTTAAAATAAAAAAATAGCATAAAAGCAATCAAAACACAAGAATGAAAGCCTTAAACACTTTCAAGAACAGACACTAGGGAACCAATAATGGCTACCATAATGTCTCTTGTTTTCTTCAAAATAGCTGTCCATCCTTTTATACATATTGAAATCAAACAATTGAAAACAGACTAAAACCAATCAAAGCTAAGAATAAAAGCATTATTGGAGTTCAAAGCAAAATGATAGGAAATCTGTAATGGCTACCATAAAGCCTAATTTCTTTCAGTGTAGTCAGTCATATTATCACTAAAATCAATTATTGTAAATAATTTAGGTGTAGTTCTATGCATATATAAGCCTATAGATGTACATCTAAATTTTCTGTATTAGAGGGGAAAACGAAACTACAAATAAATAACTATAACAAAGAGCCCAAAACCATAACAATGTAGACTTTCAAAACAAGGTGGTAGGGACATAATTAAAGTTGTTCTTTTGCATAGTTACCTTCAAAATGTTACTCAGATTACCAGATGTAAACACGCAAAGTTGATTTAATCCTACGGATGTTAACTGTTTTGTACCAAGAACTAGTAAAATTAGTAGTACAATCATCTTAGTAATCTTAACTGTACATATACGAATTTATATCTTATTTCTTTTCCTTTGCTTCTTTTCTCCTTTTCCCTGTTTGAGTTATTTTTTCCTCTTTGATCAGTTTCTTACCCTTTCACAATATTTATTGAACATTCTGTATCTTATTTACTCTTTCAGTTTCTTATATTACAGAGACAACATGGTATTTATACATGTGTGTTTGATTTATTTCACTTATGAGTATGGTGTCAGTTTGATTCAGTTTACTTATAAAAGGCTCATTGTTGTCTTTCTTCACAGCTGAGTAGCATTTCATTGTATAAATATAGCATTTTTTTTAATCCATTCCTCAGTTGATGAGGATTTGGGTTGTTTTCAAGATTTAGTTATTACAAATTGTGCTATTAACATGGGTGCACATGTATCACTGTGGTTTGATGTTTTCAGTTCTTCTGGGATTATGCCCAGAGGTGGAACAGCTAGGTCAAATGGAACCTCCAATTCTAGCTTTTTGAGAAACACCTACACTGATTTCCACAGTGCTTGCACACTCCCACCAACAGTGCAATAATGTTCCATTTTCTCTACAGCTTTTCCTGCTTTTGTTATTGGTGGCTTTCTTAATCCTGGCCATTATTTCTGGAGTGAGATGGAATCTCAGTGTAATTTTAATTTGCATTTCTGTAATGACCAATGTTGTTGTACATTTTTTTCATGTATTTATTTTCTATTTATATTTATTCATTCTAGAAGTGTGTACTCATCTCAGATGCTTATGTTTGAACTGGGTCTTCGAATTTCAGGGGCGTGATTTTTAAAAATATATGCTCTATATAGAAGTCCTGTAAAGGATATTTGTGTAAGAATTTTTCCCTAATTCGTGGGATTTTTTTCACTCTATTTGAGATATCTTTTCACATGCAAGAACTTTTGAATAACATAGGATCCCAGCTGTTGTTTCTGGGAAGTATTTACAGTGCAATTTGATTTTTGTTCATGAATTCTCTGCCGAATCCAATGTTTTTAAGATTTTTACCTACTTTGTCTTCCACAAGATTTAGTATTTCTGTTTTAATATTTAGATCTTTGATCCATTTTGACTTTAGTTTAGAGCATGGCAGGGAGTATTGGTCTAGTTTTAGTTTTTGGCATTTGGAAAGCCAGTTTTTCCGGTAACACTTATTCAAGAGGCTATTTTTCTTTCAGTGAATGTGTTTTTCCCCTTTGCCAAATATAAGGTGGCTGAGTGTGTTTGTAGTTGTAATTATGTCTTTTAATCTATTGTGTTGATCTTCAGGTCTGCTTTTATTCCAGTGCCATGCTGATTTTATCAAAGTAGCTTTGTAGTGTAATTTTAAGTCAGAGACTGTGATGCCTCCTACCTTGCCTTTGTTGCCAAGTATTGTCTTTTTATTCTAGGTCTCTTCTGGTTGCAGATGGATTTTAGGAATGATTCCTCTACATCTGAGGGGTATTCTAATGGTGTTTTGATAGGAATTGCATTGTCTTTGTAACAATTTTGGGAGAATGACCATTTTCACAATGTTTGTTCTTCTTATCCATGAACAAGGAATGTCTTTGCATTTTTTGAGATCTTCTTCAATTTCTTTTTTCATAGTACTGTAATTTTCATGGAAGAGTAATTTTACTTCCTTTGTTAGATTGATTCCTGAGTACTTGATTTTTTGGTTGCTATCATGAAGGTTGTGTTGTCTCTTATTTCTTTCTCAGTGAGTTTGTTTTCTGTGTACAGGACTGTTAATGATATGTGAGTGTTAATTTTGTATCCAGCTATATTACTGAATTTTATTTTTATACCAGAAGCCTTTCAATGGAGTTTTGGGAGTTTTTAATGTAGAGTATCATGTCATCTGCAAATAATTATAATTTAACTACTTTTCCTATCACTATTCCTTTTGTTTTTCTCTTGTCTAATTTTTTGGGGTAATATTTCCATCACTGTATTGAATAGGAATGGTGATAGTAGACAGCCTTGTCTTGTTCCTGATTTCATATTGAAAGGTTTTAGTTTTTCATCATTTAATATGATGCTGGCTGTTGGTTTGTCATAGATGGTATTTATCAGATTGAAGTAGAGATCATGTATTTCAATGTTCTGTAGAGTTGGCATCATGAATGAGTGTTGGACTTTATCAAAGTTTTTACTGCATCTATTGAGATAATCATGTGGTTCTTGTCTTTGACTCTATTGATATGGTGTTTTACATTTATTGATTTGCATAAGTTGAGCCATGCTACATTCCTGGATGAATGCAACTTGGTGCTGGTGTATAATCTTCTTAATGATTTTCTGCATTCTGTTTGCCAGTATTTAATTGAAGATTTTTTGCACTTACTAGGGAGATTGGCCTCTAGTTCTATTTTTGATTGAATCTTTCTCAGGTTTTGGAATTAGAGTAATACTTGCTTCCCGGAATTAGGGAGAATTACCTCCCTTTCAACTTCACTGAAGAGTTTGAGGAGTGTTGGCATTAAGTCTTCCTTGAAGTTCTTATAGAATTCAGCTGTGAATCGATCAGGACTTGGGCTTTTTTTGTTGGTAAGGTTCTAATTACATTTTAAATTTCATTAACTGAATTTGGGTTATTGAGCAGTTTTACATCTTCTTGATTCAGCTTTCATAATTCTTATGTTTCTAGGAATCTGTACATTTCTTCTGTATTATCAAAATTAAGAGAGTAAAGATTTCTGAAGTATGTTTTGATGATGTTCTGTATTTCCACAGTGTCTGTAGTGATTCAACATTTTCATTCCTCATTGCCTGACTTTGAGTTTTGTCTTTCCTTTTTAAATAAGGTTGGCTAGGAACTTATCAATTTTATTTATTATTTAAAAAAAACAAAGCTTTGATTCTTTAATTCTTTGTATGGTTTTCTTAGTGTCTATTGAGTTGATTTCCACTCTGATATTTATAATTTCCTCCCTTCTTTTGGCTTTGGGCCTGACTCTTCTTTTTCTAGATGTTTGAGGTGTAGCATCAGGTTTTTTATTTCTGTTTGTTCTATTTTCCTGATGTGGGAGTTGACCACAATAAATATCCCTTTGAGGACTGCTTTCATTGCATTCCTCAGGTTCTAGGAAGTTGTATTTGTATTTTTTGTTTACTTATAGATACTGTTTTAATTCTTCTTTAATTTCTTCTGTGATCCATTCTTTGTTCTGGAGTATATTATTTAATTTTCATGTGTTTATGGAGTTTTAACAGTTTCTTTTGTCATTAATCTCCAGCTTCATGGCATTATGATCAGATAACATGCCTGGGACAATTTCAATTCTTTTGCATTTATTAATCATGTTATGTGGTCTAGTATATGGTCTATTTTATACAATGTCCTGTGTACAGCTTAGAAGAATGAATATTTTGGTGTTGTTAGGTGGACATTCTGTACAAATACACTAGGCCCATTTATTCACAAGTTTGATTCAGTTACATTATTTCTTTGCTGACTTTCTCTCTATTTGATCTGTTTCTTTGTGTCAATGGACTGTTAAGGTCTTCCATCATGATAGTGCTATTGCTTATTTGATTTTCATTTCTATTAATGTTTGTTCATATTTGGTGCATATATATTTCAGATTGTTATCTCTTCCTCTTAAAGGTTTCCTTTAACTAGTATGTAGTG
This sequence comes from Dolichotis patagonum, assembly GCA_004027295.1. Lineage (NCBI taxonomy): Eukaryota > Metazoa > Chordata > Mammalia > Rodentia > Caviidae > Dolichotis > Dolichotis patagonum. The sequence continues at coordinate 35,567 of PVJX010010963.1, read as the reverse complement.
CCCTTCTTTATCTGTTCTGATAATTCTTGTTTTGAAGTTCTTGTTGTCTGCAATCAGAAAGGTATCCCTGCTTTTCTTGGGGGTTCCTATTGAATGAACTATTGTTTTCCATCTTTGACTTTCAGTCTATGAATTTCCTTTTGGGTTAGATACATTTATTGTATACAGCATATGGTTGGATATTGTTTCTTAATCCTTTGTGCCAGTATGTTTCTTTTAGTTGGTGAATTGAGGCCTTTTACATTAATGGTCATAATATATATATATATATATATATATATATATATATATATATTGCCTTTTTTGTCATGTTATCTTTCTTTTGTTGGTTCTTTATCTTTCCCCACTGTTTAATTATTTACCCTGCTTGGTGGTTTGTATCTGTTGTTCTTGATGTTGTAGTTAATTTTATGTCTATTTAGAATAACTTTCAGTATTCTTTGCATGGTTGATTTGGTGGTCACGAATTTATTTAGCTGTTCTTCATTATGGAAATGTCATATTTCTCCATTGATTTTGAGAGATAATTATTCAGGGTACATCAACTGAGCCAGAAAACATTTCCTTTTCGATATGAAATATTTCACTCCATGCTCTTTGGATTCATTTTTAAATTTTTTTTATTTTAAAGAGAATAAAACAAAAGAGGGCAGAACAAAGCAGATGAGAACAGAACAACATAAGCAACACAGAAATTTATAATAAGACAACTGAACATTAACAGTAGCTATCAAAATATCATTTTCTCTGCTATAGTTTAGCATAGTTTCAAATGCAATAATATCAAACATAACAAAATAGTATAAAACCAGTCAAAGAATGAAAGATTTACAGAGCATTCTAACCGAATAACAGAGAATGATCAATGGCTACTATAATATCTCATTTTTAATAAAAAATTTGTTTTCTTCACATATGGTAAAAACTATCACTATCACATATATTACTATCACTATCACATATATTTCACATATGAAAAAAACTATCACTATCACATATATTAAAATCTCAATAAGACACAATATGAGAACTGATGGCAATAGCAGAGCAGAAGCATGGTAGGATTTATAAGCAAGGCAGTATTAAATCAGCAATGGCTGCCATAACCAGCTATACAAAGCAAATATTAACAGAAATGAAAAATCAAATAAGCAATAACACAATTATAACAGGAGATTTTAACACACCATTGAGGTCTCCTGTTATAATTGTGCTATTGTTTATTTGATTTTTCATTTCTGTTAATATTTCTTTTGTATAGCTGGGTGCTCTGGAATTTGGTGCATATATATTTAAAATTGTTATCTCTTCCTCTAGAAGTTTTCCCATAACTAGTATGTAGTGACCTTCTTTATCTCTTTGGATCATTCTTGGTTTGAAGTTCACATTGTCTGCAAACAGAATAGCTACTACCACGTTTTTGGTTCCTGTTACATAAAGTATTGTTTTCCATCATTTGACTCTCAGTCTATGGGTTTCCTTTTGGGTTAGATGGGTTTCTTGTAGACAGAATATGGTTTGATGTTGTTTCTTGATCCATTCTGCCAGTCTGTTTCTTTTGATTGGTGAGTTGAGGCCATTTACATTAATGCTTATAACTGTTATATATTGGTTTATTGTTGACATGTTATCTTTCTGCAGTTGTATCTTTAGCTTTCCATTCTGTTTAATTGTCTTCCTTGCTTGGTGATTTTATCCTATGTGTACCTAGAATATCTTTCAGTATTCTTTGTAGGGTTGGTTTTGTGGTCATGAAATTTTTCAGCTGTTCTTTGTCATGGAAGTGTCTTATTTCTCCATTCATTTTGAAAGACAGTTTTGCAGGGTACATCAGTCTGGGTTGGAAGTGGTTTTCCCTTAGGATCTGAAATTCTTAACTCCATGCTCTTATTGACTTCATTGTTTGTGTTGAGAAATCTGCTGTAATTCTGATAGGTTTTCCTTTACAGGTGATCTATCTTTTCTCTCTAACAGCTTTTAGTAATCTTCTCTTATGGTGAATTTCTGGGATGGTGATTATTGTATGTCTGGGTGTAGTTTTATTTTGGTTATGGCTATTTGTAGTTCTATATGCTTCACTAATCCATATATCAGTTTCCATTCAAATGGAATGGGAAGTTTTCAGCTATTCCTTCTGTAAATATCCTCTTGATATCATTTGGGTTGTCCCCTTCTTTTTCATTTATCCCTATTAACCTTGTTATTTTTTCTTGCACCATCTTGCAGCTGTTGAATTGTTATTTCCTGATCCTTTTTTATTTTTTAAAAGATCTTTCCTTTTCTGTTCACTCTCTGCAATCTTATCTTCAAGGCCTGAAATTCTATCTTCACTTTTGTTGAGGCAGTTTTGACAGCTTTCAATATAATTTTTCATTTCCTGTATATCTCTTTGAATCCGCTTTATGCATTCTCTTTGTTTCTTATAGTGTTCATTCAGTGATTCTATCTGTTTGCTTTGTTCCTCTAATTTTTTAGCTGTGTCTTCACTAGATGTGTTCACTATTTCTTTCACTAATTTTATCATTTCTTCTTTTACCTGGGCAATTATTTCTGATTTAAATTTCTCCATTACTTCCCCTTGTTGCTTCTTTATTTCAGTTGATATCATTTCAGTCATTTCAGGTGTATGCCTTCTATTTTCTTCTATGTACATGGCTACTAGTCTTTCTTGTGGTCTTCTGCAGATTTAAGCCTCCCTTTTGGTCTTTCCTTTTGTCATTTTTCTTTATTTCCTTGGTTTGAGTGGTGTTCCAAAGCTTTCTCTGGGTGTGTGGTGAATCACCTTCTGCACCCTCAGTTCCTGGAGCAGTCTCAGCTCCCCTGCAGTCACTTGGCTCCCTAAATTGAGAGGCAGAGGCTGGGCATCAAGAACTGGGGCCAGCAGAACCCCTTGGGCACAATCCCCTGTCCTGGGGGGTGGATATGAACTCAACCACTGGCAGTGCTGGTCCTAAGCTCTCTCCAGGCCAGCCCAAATGAGCCCAGATTCCTCATGCTCAGTGTCTTCTCCTGAACTGATAGAAGGCCACTGAGCATGGTTGACTGATGACCTGAAATCTTCTGGGCCCAGTACAGTGTCCCTGGTAGTTCCCCAGAAACCCAAACACCAGGAGCATAGGTCTCCAACTTTCCCCAGGTCACTGGGACTCACCTCGAGCAATCCCCACTCCCCTGCAGGCTCTTGGCTCCCTTAATTGAGAGGCAGAGCCAGTTTTTGTTCTTTGCAAATATCTTTTTCTGTGCTTCAAGATATCATCTAGAACACAGTATTACATGTAGTGGTCATGACTCCTTACATTCCTCTTGGTTTTGATAGTTTCTTAGAACTTTCCTTAAATTTGATAATCTTGAATTATCGGTTAGCTATTTACAGAATATCTCTCAATTAGGGTTTGTTCCACGTTTGTCTCATAGTTGGACTGTGTTAATCTGCTTTAGAAAGGAAGATCATAGAGGCAATGCACCGTGCTCAACACATTGTATCAAGAGTACATGCTACTACATGTCTTATTACTGTTCATGTTTATTTGAGTAACTTGACAGATGTAGTATTTGTCAGGTTTCTTCATTTATTTTTTGTCCTGGGGATCGTACTCATTTGTGCATGTGAGGCAGGTGCTTATGCTACTGAGCTAAATATCTAGTTTGGTTTCTCCATTTGAATCATCCTTTGTTTCCACACTATAATTTTTTAGAAGGAATTCACTATCTGCAGCTCACTCTTTAGAAGGGGAATGTTAGGCTTAACTTTCTTTAAGCTGAATTATTTACATAAATGATTTGGTAAAGCTTAGTATTAATGTTTACATGAAGTCATTACAGCTTGTGTACTTTGCTAGAAAAGAGAAATTTATGAAAACTGAAGGAAGCACAAACTAGCATATATATATATATATATATATATATATATATATATATATATATATATATATATTCTCCATTCAGGCACGATCTGAACATAGGGTTAGAAAATGCATGGAAATCTAAAATTGTCCTCTTTTATATATCCATGTAGCCATCCTAAATCATACATTAATATCTAGCAATCTTTTCAGCATAATTCTCAAAGATTAAGCTATGTTTAGTTAGAATGCTCTCATTATAAACTTCAATATGTAGCAAGATTTAGTTCTATTTGAAGCCCCATATTCAATGATCATATGGATACTTTTACTTAGTAATGGCTTTATTTAAAAAGCCTGACTAGCTTTTTCTATCTCTTTTGTATTCATCCTTTTATACAACTTTCATTAAATTCTATAAGCTTTATGAGAATAAATGTAGTTTGATATTAAATTGATTGGTTTCTGTCTTTAGAATTTTGTCTGCTTTTGGGTTCAAGTGGATTCGCCTAGCATAATATTGTAAATATTATGGTGGAAAAGTTATTAAATTATATTATTTATGATTTTTAGGATGGAAAATGGCAGCATAGTGGAAATACATGGCTTTACAGGGCATGGTGATACATGGTTTATGTAATTTCCAACCTTGGATGCAAAGTTCAGTTCTGACACAAATAAATGTTAGGGAATCTTTCTTCTTATAGTTACAAAGACCGTTTTCACAACTCCAGGTTTGCACAACTCTGAAAACATTTAATTTCCTAAGGTAAAACACCTTCCATGTGCTACACAGTTTCAGTTACAGTCTCAAGGAATGATCTCCTCGGCTGGGTTTAAATTACATGCTGTCTGGGAACCAATTACTATGGTCAGACCTCACAATGCTTTATTTTAGTGTACAGAATGTGAAGATGAGGAACGGAGAGTAGTCAATTGTTTTACTTGCTCTATAGAGACTGAGGTTAGGGAGAGTTATTGGACAAGTAAAATACAGACAGTCTTGAAATCTTATCAAGAAGTTAGAGATTCTGATTGTAGTCACATTTTCACTGGTACATTTATCATCCATGAGAACTATTTTTAAGAAACTTTAGGCATGATAAACATTTCCATGTAATCATTAAATTGGATAAAATCACCTGTATGTGTTTGTCAAAATTATCTTAGAAAAATTCACCAATGGTTATATTCTAAATCTTGTTCAAATTCTTGAAAGCAGTAATATAGTTTTATTTTCCAAAAATCCTATAATTCTGATGTGCATATAACTCAAACATACTTCAGGCTTTGCAGATTTAGTAGGATTTAATGTAGTTTCAACATCACTCAGGGATGTCTGTCATGGCTTTTATGAATATCTTGACATTCTGATACATGTATTATAAACATCATGGGGCTTTTCTTAGGATTTTTTTCCATCTTCATCTCTTTTTCTTTGAACAATCTCAGAGTGATCTAAATCCTTTACTATTTAGCAATGCCTAATTTTCACTGCCTTAACATGTAAAGGTAAAGAATCCATTGTAAAATTATTTCTATGTTGATGTAATGTTTTAAGCATGACTAATCTTTTTTTTCTCTTTCTCACATTTAGCAGAAAGGATCTTCTACTTTTCATAAATACAGCAATAGTTCTGCTTATGAGTGCTTCTATTTGCAAACAAATCAATTTGCAAAGATGTTCAGAACAATGTTGCTTCCACACACAAACACCATCTCAGTTGACAAACATGACCAAGGCTATGTTTCCCACATTAAGACAAATACAGCCACCATCCCACAAATCATTAAAAAAATTAAATTCTTTAGCCAATGTATCACTATATATTGTGCTCTGGAATGAAACAGAAAGAAGATTACCAACAGAAACTATCAAGATTATTGATATCTGTCACTATTTGGTAATCATAGTTCAGATAAAATAGTAACTAGTACTGTTTGTTTAGCTTCACTTCCAAAATTGCTGTATTTTGGTCCAAAACTTTAGAGCTCAGTAAATGATTGACCCAGTGTTTATTGTGAGAGATTATAATACTTGAGGCTTTATTTCAGGCCTGAGGTTTCTATAATTTTGAGGATTTGGGAGACTCTGATTTAACAAAATTGTGCTGCCAGATATCTGTCAGGATGCAGTGGTAATCCCCTCAGAACTGGATTATACCATAAAACAAAACATATATTCACTTTTTCTTGGTTGCCTGAAATTTGGACAAGAATCATAAACTATGAATACCTTATTTTAGCATAATACTTAACCCAATAAACTATTTCATTATAAGGCCTGGCCTGGGCATATGTAATTGAGAGCTTTCATGTTGTTTAGAAGCATAGTTTTGACTGTAGCAACTGAATCAAAATTCCTGAAATAACAAGGAAATGCAATTCTTTATATACCATATATGTTAAAGTCAGGGTAGGGTTCCAACAGGGAAATATTACTGATTTTATGATTCAATAAAGTATCTCCAATTTGTAGTCTCTAGGTTGCTTTTCTTAACACCAAATTATATTCAAGCAGATGCCATAGCAATTGGGAAGATTAGTCTTATTTAGAGTAACCTCTCCCCCCAAAAAGGGAAATAATTTATTCCAATCAGTGTAGTTTAGGCCACATGACCTATCTGGATGAGAAGAATAACCAAGGGAAATATTGTGGTGTGATTCATGGACAAGCAAGAATTTCCTGTGGAGCCAGAGATGGATTAGGTGCCTAATCAAAATTGAGGTTCTGTGAGGAAAAGGAAACTGTGACTTCAGGTTGTTTCTATTCTGCTTTTTTTTTTATCCTACTATCTCCTGAGAATTTATTTACAACTCATTGGCATTAAATAGCAGTTTGTGCCATTTAATATGTGAAAAGTCTAATACTGAAATACATTAGAGTGTAAGCATGTAAAAAGCGGTCCATGAAATGCAGGTATTCATTTTTATTGCAGATATTATTCATAACTTTCAGTAATAAAAATTTTCCAAATTATTTGTTATATTTGGATTCATTTTTCTGGCTCCAGAAATAAATAAAACCCCATTTTAATTTGTGCAATATGCTTTCAAACACCAGAGATGTGCTGAGTCACTAATAAATAATTCACTTTGCCTGTAAACAGACAGATGAACTAATTTCTGAAAGCTGCAGACATTTAAGTTTCCCCACAGCTTTCCTTTTTGAGATTAGCTAGAACAGAGGAATTCTGGTATTTTATTAGGACAAGAAAGGTCTTCTCATTTAAATTTTCAGTAACCTGTCATGCTAAATTACTGATGTCATGCCTAGTCTCATATTATTTTGTGTTAAGATACCTCAAGTCTGATATACCTAAGTGGCACAAATAGTTGTGGAAAATTGATATTTCCTCCAGACACAGCCACATTGCAAATTATCACATTTTGTTTAGGGATATGAAATTCAGGATAATGGAATATTTCTTCTCTAAGTAATTTAAAAATAAGTATGAATTCATCTTACCCAAACCACTGATGTAGTTCAAGAATTTTTCTCTGATTTTATCCAACACTGCAGATTATATGGTATCTTTGGGAACATTTATTTAATAATCTTCCTGGTCTTTTTTGTAATATCTCTGGATAAAAGAAATTAAATAATCTTTTCTTACATAAATGATAATTTAGGTTTACAGAAATAATAGTAGCCATATGGTTCATGCTCATTTTAATTAAAAGCTTGTCATGACTGTGTAATCAATAGATGTGCTTGCCTGATCTTGAATAACTTTTAAGAAGAGAGCTACAAAGCAGAAGTCTGTTTTCACTGACGTTTCAGAAATGCATATCATAGACTTTTTATCATTCAAGCAATTAGAATAAAAATACTTGTGCATTGTTTAAATTTGTCCCTATATTAGCCTATTTTTCTATTTCAAACAATTTTCCTTTTCAAATAATTAACTTGTCAATAAAATTAAGTTTACATATAGAAAAGTGAATAAATTATGTATACAATTTTATTAGATTTGATATTACAGAAATGTTACATGTATAACAAATACTATCTACACACTTATGATCAAGTTATACTTTTGCTTCCTTAATTCAATCATATCCAATCCCCAGGAAAGCAATCATTCTTCTAATTTCTTCCTTTCTTTTTTTTGTTTTGGTATCAGGTATTGAACTCAGGACCTCATGCTTTCCAAGAAAGTGCTTACATTGCTGTGCTAAACCCTCGACCCTTATTTCTCTAATTTCTATTACTATAAATTAGATTGTATGTAGTAGAATTTCATTTAAATAAAATTATAAAATATGTGCTTAGTGTCTTTCATCTTTTAGTCAACATTATGTCTATGACATTCATACATGTTGGTGTGTGTATCAGTAGTTCATTATTTTTGTTACTAAATATTACTTATTTATATGAAAATACCACAGCTTATATAATATATTATTGATAAACATGGATTATTTCTAGTTTTTTTTTACTATTTTGAATAAATCAATCATAATAATCTCATAATAATCAGTGGAGGAAAATTTATAAACAAGTTATCAAAAAATAGAATCATTGTTTCCAAGTTATTTGTTAAGTCATATTTATTTTCTAAAATAGGCATGCAAAGGTATAAATTTTGCTCTGAGTATTGCTTTACTAGCATTCAATACATTCTTGACATGGTGTATTTTCATTAGAACCCTAACCAACACATATTTTGGGGTACAGCAATTGAGGTCATTGCTGTGATTATACATGATTGAGTGGTTCAGAAGCCTTTAGAACTGTATTTCAGGAGGAATTTAGAAAGGCTTTGAGATGCAGATAAGGGAAGACCTACAATGCTATAAACAGAGACTTATTGGTGATTCTGTTCAGAGGTCAAGTGATCAGAATGCTGATAGGAATCCAGACAGTAAAGACTGTACAGGAGGTTTAGTTGGAAATAAATACTTCACTGGCAATTGGATTAGAAGTCATCTATTTTACACTCTGTCAAAAAAAATTGTTTGTATTTGACCAAATCCTAAGACTTTGAAAGAGGCTGAGTTTAAAGGTTAACGGGCAAATTTATGCAGTACAGCAAATTTCCAGACAACTCAAAGTTAATGTGGCAGGAGTACTGTTGGCCATTTTAAGCCAGATTTTTAGTGAGAATTTAGAGCAAAAAGTGCATTGGAAAAATGGAAGAAAAAGCTTAAGTTTTGTCCCCACATGAACTACATGTAAAACTGAGGCCAATAGAGATGTGTTTAGTATCAAGCTGATAAGGAGTAAGATGCTATGGTTAAGATAGATTATCAATTTCATTGGCCTGGTATTGACACAGGGGAATAATAGAGCACACTTTTGTCTGTGTCTGGGTGGGTAATAAGGTGTAATCTTGGTATTGTTTCAATGCTTTGTTTGTCAGCTACCACGAACTAAGCAGCATTGCTCTGTCATTATCTTCCACCATGACGCTTATGCCTTAAAGCTAACCAGCCATAGACAGAATCCTCTGAGACTAAGATGAATTAAAGTTTTTCTTCTATAATTTGTGAATGTTGAGTACTGTACCACAGTGATAAGAAAGGTGACAAATACAAGATGTAAGCATTGTGAACTTTTTTTTTTGAAGTGAACCCATGGACCACCTGCTGGCAAAGAATTACACAGGGAATTTGTTTCTTGGCATGCAATTTGCCATGCTGATACAGCCAGAAATTTAGAGGCTGCTGCAGCCATGGTCAAAGAGGTATGAATTCTGCTTAAGCTGGCAGCATACAATGGCACTGTCCATGTGATACTACATTTCAGGTACATAGAATGCAAGAAATGCAAAGTCATGAAGGTTGCCATTCAGATTTCAAAGGAAGCCTAGAAATCCAGGAAGAGTGCCCTTGAGAGGGAAATGTGTGAAGTTTTGGAAATGAAACTGAAGGTGCAGTGGAGACCTCAGAAAGCTGAGGTATGATTAAATGTAAGGTTGAGAAGGGTAGTCTTATGCCAGTTAATATTGATTTTCAACTTGACAGGATTGGGAGACTACTGAGAGGTGATTTGATCCTGGGAACACTATATTAATCAGTGGATCAATATACTGATATTTATAGCTGAAAGTACTATTAGGAAGTAGGGCCCAGTTAGAATAGATAGTTCACTGCCTTTGGAGACATATTTTCTGCTGGGACTCTTCCTATTTGTTCTACTTCCCAGACATCATGAAATAAGAAGCTTTTATCCACCATATCCTTCTACCATGATGTTACTGACTTGGACTCTGTCTACTAGGAACTGAACTTCTGAAATGGTGAGCCACGATAAATCCTCTTATCCTTTAATTTTAAGGTGTCAGGTTTATTCTAGCATTAGGAGAGCTAATCAATTTACACATATTTGCTATTTCTATTTCCTTTTGCTCTAGAATTGAGTTTCCTTCTAGTATATTATCTTTTTAACCAGAAGAATTTTCTTTATCATGTTTCAGAAATGAGGTCTGCTGATAATAACTTCTCTTGTTTTTTGTTTATTTGCAAGTGTGCATGACTCTTTATTTGAATTTAAGGTGCAAATTATGAACAATAAAATTTGTTTTTCTTTGTGCACAGTTCTTCTCACTTTGAGAAACACCTATATTCATATACCACTTTAATCAAGATATAAAACTTTGCTATAACTGAATTTGTCTTCCTATGTGGCCCTCTAAAATCAAACAGTTCTTCCACATTAAACCACTAGCAACTGTGGATCTATTTTGTCTTTTCCAGAAGGTCATATAATTGAAATCATATTTTGCATAGCTTTCTGAGATTTAGCAATGTCATTGCATGTCTTGGTAAATTTCATCTCATTTATGTGTAAGATTCCTGGCTTGTACACCTAAATTTTAAGAACATACTAATAATTTTCCCAAAATTGATGTGACATTTAGCATTCATACTAAGAATGCATTCCCAGTTGTTTCACATTCTTATCAGTGCTGTATAGAATTTGTTCTGTCATTCTAATAGATGGGTAGTGGTATCTTGTCATGCTTTTAGTTTAGATTTTTCTGATGACAAATGACAATCAGTATCTTTTCATACATGAACTCGCTATCTCACAAATTAATTTCACAATTCTGGGAAAGATGGCCACAGTCATATTTGCCAACCTATCTGGCATTTGGGAATGAAAGAAAAATTTACCAAAATGTTTCTTTTTTTTCAAACTGAATTGTTCACAAACTAAAGTATACAAAATCCAGGGTGTGTGTTACTACAGTATCTTGTTTTAGTAACTTTCCAATAAGAAATACTACTTAAACAAACTTTAGTTAGGCTCTTTGGAATCATCTTTCCAATTATCTTCAACTTTTGGATTTCTGTATCACATTTTAACATGATCCCTGATAAATAAGATCCATATCATCCACCCTTGATATTTGATCATTCTTGATGGCTTACCAAATTTCTTATCCATCATTATCCCAAGGTGATCAATAATCAAACTTAATTGTTTTCAGCAAAAAGCCTATTAGGTGAATATAACAAGAATCTCTTTAATCATAATGTTTCAGCTCAGCATTTAGTGATTTGCAATCCATAATTCACTCTGTTCTTTATAAATTCCCAGTTTTCATTTTGTGTTCAAAGTTGCATTCAATCTATCATTACTCCAAAAGCCCATTGCAGTAGTCCTTGTATCTATCATGGTAATCCTGAATGAAATCTATGGAACCATATTTTAACAAGTATCATTAATATTTTCTTTAACAGGTGTTTAATTGTTTTCATTTTTGACTTTGATTAGTACATTATTGATAAAAATTCTGCCTCAGATTTATAATTTATGAATACATTTCATAGTCTTTGGTTCTTTAAATTGTTTTACAGGGCATTTTGAAGAAGGAACGTGTTAAATTTGATGAAGTTCAATGTATCAGTTTCCTTCTTTATGTTCCACATTTTAGTATTTTTTTCCAAGGAATTTTTGTATAACCCAGGGTGACAACAAAGAAAGAATCTTATTTCTTTTATTATTCCTCTTTGTCTCAGGATATTTTCACTGGACATAAAAGTTTGAATTGATTAGTTTTGGTTTGATTTTCTTCCAGAATTTTAAAGACACTGCCCCATAATATTCTGGCAGCTTTTACTTCTGGTATGGAGTCAATCGTCATTTTTCTTTTCTCTTTCTCCACAGGGAGACTTTCTTCCTTTGTTACAGCATAAAAGTGCCTCCAAACAGAAAGTTTCACTGAAAAATGGCTCACCCCATGTGTTTTTCTTCAAAGTTTTGTTTGTCTGGAAACATCTGCCTGTAATAATCTGCCCAGTATTGCAGTAATTCATATTAGGAGTTCATGTCTGATACCAGTTATTCCATAATTATAGCATATCTATTTTTTTTGCTTTTATTTCTTCCATCTTCTACAAAGCAGTCAATAATATATTTTATATACCACAAGAATGTGTTTATTATTATAAAAATGTATTTGCACCTCCTAATAAATATGTCATTTTATAGGTTTATCTTGAAGGAGAAAGTAAAGCTGTAGAAGTTATTAAAACATTTTTAACTGGTGTTGCATCTCAAATATATTAAGGTTTCCAGAAACATGAGCTGAAAATCTGTATAATTAATGCATGAGTTCAAACTTCATTGCTGCTCTGCATTGCTTCTATTATCTCCAATTGCAAGACTTACTCATTCCCTACAGTAATAATTCCAAATTTGTATAGTTTTCCAATGTGCACAATTCCAGTTATGAATCTACGTGATATAAATCCACTAGCAAATATGATTAAACACCTCCATAACAATCTTACCTTGGGCAAATTCAACCCAAATGCATATTATGACTTATGTGAACTGATCAATCAGGATCATCTTTTAATTCAAAGGTGCTGATAAGTGGAATGTGCTTATTCACCATTGGCTTGACATGTTGATGTTGCTGTACTCCAGAAGTGGCTTTAGGTTTTGAACAACTGTTTGAATTTGGAAACAACAAGACCTTTTTGACCATTTTTGACAATGATTTCAAATGAATTAATATATGTATTTATGGATTTAGTCATTAAAAGAGAGAGAGAGTAATCAAGAATCTAGTTTGTTCCAGGTCATGTGTTGTATTCATGGAGCAAGACACAATCACATGTAAGTCTTATTTTTCATCCATGAGGAATACAAAAATTATCCTAGGAGAAAAATGCATTAACCAATTGTGTGAGTGTAGCTTAATTGTAGTGCAAATGTGTATTGTGTGTGTGTGTATGTGTGGGTGGTTGTGGGTATGTGTTTGAGAGAGAAGGAGGAGGAGGTTGAGTTCTGGAGATTTAAGGACTAAATTTCTATATCTCTATACTGGTGGTAAAGCTAATAATTCTGGGCAGAAATCTTTGATGAAATCTCTTAGCATCAACATTTTAGACTACAGTATTGACTGGGACAGTTGCACTGAGGTCCTGGAACCTGAAGCTACAAATTTCTTTTACAGCTGTAAGCAATGTAACATTGGACCAGTGAGCTCTTCTATCTTCTGTAAATCAGTGATTGATGAAAATTTCCTGGTTTAGACTCAGATTTGACCAAATGCATACAGAGGCAGAGACATGATGCAGATGTTGCCATATACCAAGGATATGTGGCTCATAATGAGATTGGTGAAGCAGGTTGAGTTAAATTTGCCAGTTACTTTGTTAAACAAACCTGAGCATAAGACCAGAAATATCCAAGGCAACAGCATAACATAGGCATAAAGGCAAGGTTTGAGGCAGACATTCCAGCAAGCTTTAAATGAGGTCTGTCTTATTGAGTGTGACAGTAAGGGGTAATAGAAGTCTGATGTGGCAGCAGCAAAGGCAGGCACACTCATTTTGAATAGGACTTACACAATATTGTCAGTATAAATGTCAACATTTTGTAACTTATAAAATGATTATGTCCACAGGGAATACTTCCAATCCCCACAGCTAATGTCACAGTTTTAATAGAAGCAGGTATTCCACTCTCAGAGCCTGTTTCTAGAGGAAACATAAATTGTGTGGAAGATTCAACTTGCTTCTCAGAATGGTGACAAAATGTTAAGCAAATACAAGGCCACAAATTTTCAATGCAGATTGTATCATCACTTTAGTGGTTTAAAAGAAAGCACTTAGTTTCTCAAATTACTGCACATAGTATTTTACAAAATGAAAATCATTGCAAGACCAAGTGCACTCAGAGAGTTCTTGAAGTATTTGGCAATCATTTTGAAGTTCTTTATTAAGCTTACTAAACTCATAATACTCAGATGAAAAACAAAAAGATTTTTTGAATTATTTGAGGAGGATAGAGTGATTGCTTCAGATGATTCACTTATAGCTTTCTTCTCTACTATATTAAAAGACTTGCTCATATCCTTGCATGAATTATGTGGTTTTAGCAAAATACTTTCACTAAAATCCTTTCATCAAATGTATGAACTTCTCAAATATGTGGGCAATGTTATTTACTACAGTATCCCTCTAAGCTTTGGTAACTTTTTATAAGTTATGTGAGGGAATATTGAGTGAAAAGAATAAAAATCTATTCTGATGACATAGACTTAAACATAAAAAGTAAAACATTCATTATAACCTAATGTAAGCAGAATATTTAGAAATGACCTTAATATCCATAGCTAACAAATTAAATATGTGACAATGGTTTAATGAACTCTAATAGTTATATGAAGCCATACAAATGAGTTAATGACATGTAAACATGTCTGTGGTATAATATGATTTTTTATAAAATTAGGAAATAATGTCACATTACCGATATCATCTTCTGTTTAAAGTTCATGCAGAGGCTGGGGGAAACAGATGCTCTTCAATACTACTAGTGGAAGTGCAAAATATTACAAGCAATTTCAAGTAGGGGAGAATTTTGGTAACATTTAATAAAACTCCATATTTGTTTACATAAAAATATACCATCTACATACAAATATACCTGCTGACAGTATGAAATACATATGATCAAGACTATTTATATAAACATTACTTGTCATTGCAAAATATTGAAAATTCCCTACATATCCAAGTTTAGAGGCAAGTGGAATAAACTATGTTGCATACATATAAATAAGTACTATGCAACCATATAAAATGACAGGGAAGATCTAGGTGAATTGATATGGAGGTCCCCAAATCAAAGCCACCTTGGAACTGTGATGATACATAATACTGAGATCTAGGTCTCTGATATCATTTCTCATGAAAGAGTCAGGACACTTGAAGGAATATTTCTAGGATTGAGGCAGGTGCAACATAAACCTGGAATGTCAATTTATGCTAGAAAATAAGAAATAATTTAAAAACTCAGTAAATCAGTTTGTTAGAAAAGTTTTCTAGGGCTTCTGCTGGAAAGATATAGGACCATTTGAGCATCAAAATAATAAAAAAACTGTAATGAGCCATTGGTAAAACAGGAATTCATGAGTCTGCAAGTACAAGAAAGTTAAGATGAGGATGGTAGAGCTCTTGCTCACAGTAGAATGCTGAGGACTAATGTATATGTGAAGGTAATACTGAGGTTTGAAAACCATTATTTTACAACCATAATGATTAATATTAGGTTAGTAAAAAATCATCAATGGATACTAAATCTAAAGGAAAAATTTGATAGGAATTAGGGTATTCTCATGTCTTTGAAGTGTCTTCACAGTTTGCTTGCTACTTTCAAAAGATGGAAAAAGAATAATGATATATTATTCTTTTTGGAGTTGTTTTGGAGAAGTTGTTTTGGAGAAGTTGGAGAAGTTTTGGCATGGAAACAAAAATTAAAATTACTAATGAAGGACATATGGACAGTGTTTCATAATATATGATACCCTGAGAAGACTGCAAACCAGAAGCTAGTCCTGAGCAATTATGTGATAAACCCCAGATGAGAAATTAGTCATTTAAAAATGTGAGTACATATGATTGCTCATAATATGTTACACATGATATCCCTAAAATGGATGTAGCTGAAATACTCAATAGTAGTGCATATATAGGGTGCTATAACCCATGCTACTTAGGAAATTTAAAAAATAAACAAATCATTGAAATACTCAATGACCTGAATGATCCTGAAAAGCATTTTTCTGAATGAAAGAATCTAGATGTAAAGGAGTATATTCTGTATAATTCCATTGATATAGAATTTGATAAGAAGAAAAATTAGGTTGTCAAATTAAGAAACAATTGAATGGTGTGTGGGAAAGAGGTAGTAATAGGGATTGGATATAAATACTCATGAAGAAACTGTTCTGGCTTGGGTGAAAGAAATGCCTTATGCATTCAGCGTGTAGTGGTACATCAGTGCATATACTTGACAAAATTTATGTCATTTTTTACATAAAATTAATGCATCATATTTTATCTGAATTATGTATCAAAATGTTTACTTTAAAAAGTGAAAGGAGCCATGTATGTAACCCCAGCACTATGAGAAGTGAGGCATAATTTCAAGTTCGAACCCAGTTTAGGCTAAAAAGTAGCTTAGTGAGATCCTGTTTGAAAATAAGCAATTTTTAAAAAAGATTAGGAATGTAACTCAGTGTAAAGGCCATGGGTCCAATCCCAGTACTGCAACATACATACATACATAGATACATAAATGGTGAAAGGAAGTCAGACACACCAGTGCACACCTGTAATGGGAGCACTGAGAGATCACAAGTTTCAGGACAGTTTGTCAACTTAGTAAGACCGTATTTCAAAATGAATACTGGGGATGTAGATTCGTGAGTGATACAACATCCCTGGGTTCAATCCCTAGTACCATCCCATCAAAAAAGTGAAACAAATGTATGTTTTAAAAAATTAGAAGAAAGTACAAAATCATCACACTGATCAAGTAGTTGTTTCTTTAATACTTTAAATTGTGATTATTTTTATTTTATTGACAAGAATTGTGTATATTTGTGCTGTACAACATGACATTTGTGACATGGATAAGTAAATATAATTAACACAATTATTACTTTATACACATGTAGTTTTTTGTGATGAGAACACTTAAAATGTACTCTCAGAAATTTTGACGGATACAATACATTGCTATCAACTGTATTTATCAAGTTTTACAATGGAGCTCTCCTTTTTCAATGAAATCTTGTGTTATTGATCAATCTATGCATCTCTGGCCTCAGTTTTTGGTAACCACCATGCTAACATCTCTGATTTTGCAAATGGCAGATTTCTTTCTTTTTTGACCAGATGGGTTTTTTACACTTTTTTACTGTCCTGAATTTAACATTTTGTTTGAGACAACTTCATTTATTTAAATGACTTTACGTTTATGTTTAGTATATATTTTATTGTGCAGATGGCACTGATTTCTACATTTCAGATTCTTCTTGATCAGGTATGCTATAATCACTGAATTAAGACACTTGTTCTTATTCTAGTCATTCTACTTACTGCTGTATATTTTATGAAATCAATTTGCTCTACCTGTGTTGACTTTTTTAATCTGTCAAAAATAGTATTGAAGTACATTACTTCAAAATTTTCATGATGTGTTTAATGTCTAGTTACAGGTATTATATGAATGCTCTTAAATTTATACCTTAAATATTGAAAATGCATCTTCATATTTAAAATTATTACTTGTTTCCTTATAGCCTATAACATACATATCTACAGAACAATTTAAAGGGTCTTCTAAGTCCTTCTCAAAAAGTGCAATATGTATGAATATTTACTGATTGTTATGGATTAAAAACTGGTGGTCAACTTAACACCAGCTGAATTAAATCAGCAGGGTGCTGAGCATAGATGTTTCCACCTGAGGAAAGTTGCCAGCCTAAACAGAGATTTGGAGAAGGAGAAGAGAGGTGTTGAGGCATTGAAGTATTGTGGGTTCTCCTACGTGTTGCTGTTTGAGCCATTGGTTCTCCTGGAGAAGCTCTGGTCCTCACATTGAGCATTGCTTCCTAGCTCCAGAGAGGAAGATGTGTGCTGCTTAATCTCCAGGATGAACTCATCATGCTGGCTTCCTGGCATGTAATCAACTGTGCTTATCATTGGAGGAGCTTGGGACCTCTGTGTTGTTGAGGATGGTTATGGTGCTTTTCAGGACAGCCCTGGTGTTTGCTTTGAGTGTGACTTCTTGGCTCCAGCATAAAACCTCAGCCTATAAGCACAGCTCCTTCACCCTGCTGGCATAGATTTTCTAGCTTCCACCACTGACCTTTCAACCGTCCCAGCACGGATCTGTAAAAGAGATGAGAATGAGTCCATCTTGTGGGCTCTAGATCTCCAGTTGGACTCATGGGAGGAATTGTCATGGGTTCTAATTTTTCATCTGCACTCATCGAGGACATTGCTGTGGGATTCAGGCCTTTGGCTGAATATCCTGTCTTTAGTGTTGTGGAAAGATTTCTTGCACTTTCTTGTGTTAACTCTGGGTGACCATCATAAACAATAGTATAAATTCCATGTCTTGATTCTAATTCTTCTCCTCATAACCCCTGACTACAACACTGATACATTAAAACAGTGTCTGACATTTCTTCTTAAGGAAAATGTAGTGTTTCTTTAGTATTTTCTGTGAATGCTGAAAATATTGACAACTTCTGTTAAGGACAATAAAAACCTTCACTTGTATAATAACATAAACTACCACTTCTTCTCTAGTGAAAAAATCATAGACTATAAAAGTTACATATAAAGAAATAAAGAAAAAGGTTTATTGTGTGAAATTGCCTTTTTGCATCCTCTGATTACATGATAATTGAATCAGAAGTCTGGTTCTTAGCAATATATTTTCTCTGCCTTTTTTGTTTATCATTTTGTGCATTGCTGCAAAATGAATTAAAACTGAATGCAGATGCAAAAAACCTGAGCTCTTATTGTGATGTGGCAAAAATGAATTTTCTGGAGGCATATGTCATTTTAGCTTTGAGCCTGTCAACTGTAGATTCTTCTATTGGTCTGTAGTTCTTTCTTCAAGGTATGGTTTTCACTTCAAGTGCAGTAATGCTTTTCAAGAGGTAGAAAAGAATGAAAAGAGGCTTTTTTCACCCTTATAATCATCCATGTCAGATAGCTGTGTTGATGCCACAAAATATTTGGGGAAAGTTCTAAATTGGATCTAGCAGTACTTTTATCACATGAAAAAGTATTTCAGCTAGAATTTTTGTAATATCATGAAGAATTAAGTAAGTTTGGACAGTTTTCTAGATACTGGTTCTTCATAAGTATACATTTCAAAATTCTGATGAAAAGTCTTATCTTGCACATATTTCACATATATTTATTCATGTGTGCACACACAGAATCCCACATATATCTAGGTGTGGTGGCACATGCCCATAATCCCAGCACTTGGAGGCTGAGGCAGAAAGGTCACTGAAAGTTAAAGGCAAACCTAGACTACAAAGTGAGTTCAAAACCAGCTGAACTGCATAGAAAAACCTTGTCTCTAAATAAATAAATAAATAAATGAGAGAGAGAGAGAGAAAAACACATACATTCAAATATTGAAGGAACCAAGAAGAATATGCTTCAGTATTTTGTTGCTTTTTTTGTTTACAATACTCATGTATAAAACTCTGGAATCTCATTTAAGAAACAGGAAGTGACTTAATCAGGCTAACTGCTAATGGGAATACATTCTGGGAAATGTACATCCAACTGTGATCTTTGCCTTCAAAAATTTACAAATGACTTTAATATGTCTGTGAGTGTTCCATAATGGCAGCGTTTGAAGACTTTGTTCAGTGTAAGAAAATGAAAGCAGCTGGTACTATTGTGCATATTTCAGATCATAAGAGAATGTATATCCTGATTTCATAATACCCAAAAAATCTCAATTTAATCTCTCAAAATTGGAAAACAAATTACTTTGAGGGATTTTTCCTTGAAAATGAGATATAATACTTAAGACTTTGAAATTTATTTTACTTCTAGAGATTTCTGCAATTTGGGAAGGC
Organism: Dolichotis patagonum; assembly: GCA_004027295.1. Taxonomy (NCBI): domain Eukaryota; kingdom Metazoa; phylum Chordata; class Mammalia; order Rodentia; family Caviidae; genus Dolichotis; species Dolichotis patagonum. The sequence goes on along the minus strand of PVJX010010963.1, from coordinate 15,856 downwards.
TTGTGTGAAAGCATTACTGAGACAAAAACAAAACAACATGGTGATGATTTGAGCTGTAAACAGTTATGTTTTTCCTACCTTCTCTTTTAGTGAAACACAGATGTCACATTTGGATAAAACTTCTGTGGTAATGTGTTTGAGAATAAACACTGGCAATTTCATTGAATCTAATTTACTTAATTTTGATTACTAATGTTTACCATTTTGATAACAGAAGGAAGCATGGAAGGAAGAAGTCATTGTCAGTCACTTCATAAATGTAGTAAGAAAAATTTCTTAAATTCAGGTCTATGTTTAAGTTTATTCTAACACTTCCCACCATATTTCTTACTGAATCCCTTCAACTCAGTTGAGGAAGTAAACTGAAGTGTGTTAAGCATTGACTTTTAAAAGCCAAAAATTTCACAGGAGATGCTGATAACTGGTAAATTATTTAAAGACAATGTAAAAAGAAAAAAAAAGTGTTGGTATTTCAACATCAGTTCTTGACAGAGTTCAACATGTAGGTGTAGCTCAACACTCCATACACTGAATTAAAACAGCATAACAGCAGCTGGCTGATTATTCCTAGGTCAGAAAGCTGACAGAGATGGTTAAGGAAACAAACGTAGATAGCAGGAACAAAGAGAAAGTCTCAGTAAGAATGTAGAAAATATATTTACTCATTCCTGTCTCCATATTTAGAGACATCCAACACAAACAAATAAATCCTTATATCGAGGGATGCTTGTGCTCATGTGCAGGGATGGTTGCAAATCACTGATTTAAATTTGTATGATATTTTAGCATATGCATATTGAGGAGAAATTTTTAAACTGAAAGTATTTCATCTGTTAGAAGATATTTTTCTTCACTCAAATATTTTTGGCACATTTAATAGTGCAATAACACATTAAGGGATGTTCAGATACGATCAACATGGCTGACACATTATAGAAACTCAATAGTTAAGCTCTCTCATTCTTCATCCAGTATATCTGTTTTTATACACACACATACACACACTCACACACACACATACACACACAGAGTATGTAGATGACATTTAGTAACCATAACTTTTATAAAGAAATGTGGAATTGATCTCACTTTTTATTACTATGTGAATGACTGTTAACTGTTTCCCACAATGAAAAATTCCTGATTTACATTTGGTAATAATGTCTAAAATATTTTTATTTGTGGTTACAAAAAGTGTAAGTGACATCATTTCTCATTCCACTTCAATTTTTGAACCCTACTTGCTTTTTTCACAGTAAAACACATTGTAAATAAAAGACATTTCATGGCTGTATTGATGAATCTGTCATACCCTGGTAGTTCACACTGTGTGCAACAAATACTTCTGTATTTCTTTTGAAATCTTAAAGCAACTGTAAACATCCTAGGGACCCATGATTTGCAGTTTGGGAACTGCAATGATAAGAAGTAAAAGTTGACAAGCCAAGTTTCCAAATCAAAAATATAACAAACATTGATATTATGGAAAAGGGAAATTGCTACATAAATCTACCAAATACATTCTTTAACATATAAACATTTGATTTGTGCAACAAAAGTATTTAGTTTTACATTTTTCCAAGGCACATTAATGGAAAGTGTGTGACAATACATAAATTAATCGGGAATTTTTAAACTCTCCAATATTTCATCAAGCATTGTACACATACATTCTGATGAAAAAAGTCAGTCAAGGAAGAGATATGAACTTGCATTACTACAGATTCAAACTTTTTTTGCATGCTTAACTTAAACAGTACCAGTGCCAATAGCAATAGTTCCTGAGACCAATATCCTGAGATAATGTAGTGGCTTTATTAGTTTATCTCACACTTATGACTATTGAAATATTAGGCAATAAAAAATTTACCCCTCTGCATTCTTTTTACAATGGACTATTACAGAATTAGAACACTGAAAATGCTACTTTTTTCTAAAATAAAATGAAGAGCAGAAAATGCATAAAATAATGTATCTCAGTAAGATTTTAGGAAGAGAAAAATCAATTGTCATTAAAATACTTTGTAATAAATCTTATTGTAGGGCTGGGGATTTAGCTCAGTGGCTTAAGCGCCTGCCTGGCAAGCATCATGAGTTCAATCCCTGGTACCAAAAAAAAAAATCTTATTGTAGTGACCTTGTTTGGTTGCTAAGTACTGCAAAAAAGAGAAGCCAATGAAAACCTCATGAATGATTAATGCATTTCATACAAAGCCCCATAAATCCTTAGAATATATTTGCTAAGGTACTGCAGTGTTAAGAAAGCAAACAAATGATAGAGCTCAAGTAAGGAGTTTCAGAAAAGCAGTTCTTAAAAGAGACTCATGTAGTTAATTTCTTAGTTTCTGTTAACTTTATAAACTGAAGTACTCATGTCACAATACACTATATATAAGGACAAAAAGTGACACCCAGTTTCTCAGATGAAGGTGTGAAAACTGTAGGTTATGCAGTAGATTTTCTTATTGAATAATCCTATAAGAGGTTTATATATTCTGATCTGCTGAAGGTAGGTTTAGTCTCATGATTTGCTTTGGCAAAAATGATGTGTGTTACATTTTAGGACCGATTTTAAGAGTGAATGTGTGGTTTAATATACCATTTTTTTCTCTAGATCTAACAGTAGGACAGAGCCACAGCTAACCCTTGATGAGCATGTGGAATGATTGAGTTTCTGAGATACTGTTTTTTTTCCACCACAACATAGATTAACCTGTTCTGATTGATGTACATTATTGGCTATTAATATTAGCACAAATTAAATTTGTTGAAATGGCTAAAGAAGAAAAAGTAGCAATTAATCGGGTGAGAGGCAGACCATGAAAATAGAGAAAGAAGGAATAAAACCTTAGTAATAACCTGATTACTATAATCTATAATATAGGTCTATGTCATATAATCAAAGCTCTCATAATTATTCTGGAACAAGTATTTTCATATATTTTCTTCGAGCTCAGATAGTTTCAGTCACTTTATTATAGGCATACATGTAGTCAAGGGTAGGCTCAAAATATACTGCATTCAAATATATGACAATGTCACCTGAACACAGAGCATTCAACATGGTGTCTACATGTGACAGTTGCTCAGATTTCCATTAAAGAGAGACCATGATGTGTGCAAAGTAATTAACTGACAGCCTCCAAATTCAGTACACTCTGAATACAGGATTCAGAGTAGGTATTTAAGTTTATGATTCATTCTTCCCAGGAAGCACACAGTTAATGAATGAGCATAATAGGAAAATTTGGATATGGCCATTTATGCTTAATGCAATGTCCCATGTCTGGGCAATCCCTATGATGGAGCTCTCCATTGTATTGTCAAGATTTTCTTAGAGCTATACTATGCTCTGATGTTTTTCCTCTCCCTTCACTCTACTTTCTATCTTTTCTTATCTTAAAATTTTCTTGGCTTAATACTTCTGATACCTTTTCTCTTATGTAATACAGATTTCACATGCTAACAAAAATTATTTTAAAATTTTCAAAACAACAAAAACCTTTTTTAGGACTGACTAGGTGTCAGCATTGCCAAATTATAATGAACTTCAAATATGAGAAAGAGCTGAAAATATAGAGCCAATGAGAAGAATGAGAGTTATCAGTGGATGGTAAAATAGTAAGAAGTGACACCAAGACTAATGAGATTGTTTCTAAACTGAATTACCAGGTTTCTTACTGAGAAACCAAAGTCATCAGTTAGATATCAAGGGTATGACTATCCTCACTAACCTGGTTTAGCATTCTCCCTGATAAAACTGAGCTAGTCAGGGAAAAGGAAGATCTAAGTATGAGGTCTAGTCAAAAAAGAGGGCTTTGGTTCTGAACTCTACATAGTTGGGTGCAAAGCCAAGGTGCCATAGTATGAGAGTGCACCATGGCTAGCCATGTGGGTCCTACAGGTTCTGAATTCCACCTAGCCATAAGCAGGGCCCCAGCAACATACACTTGGGGTGCATCACTTCTAGCTGCATGGGTCCTGGAGGATCCAAGCTCTGCCCAGAATAGTGTCTCAGCACAGTCCTTTGGTGGAACACCCAGGAAGTTGCACAAGTACCAGAGATACTGAGTCCTACCCAGCCAAGAGGCCCATAGCTGTATGTCAAAGAGTGACTAGCCTATAGCAAAGCCAGTAGACAATGAAATGGAAGACATTGGAAATCTCACAACTGAAATTTCCAAAATGATAGCAACTGAAGTAAAGAAACAACTCCATGAAGCTATAGAAGAAATTAGATAAGAATTAAACACTTAGACAAAAAAGAAATGACAGAAATTATGAAATTGATATTGATTGTATCTAAAGAAAATGTAGACAAAAATAGAGGAACATAAGAAAAGGATGGAAACCTTGAGAGAACAACAAAAGATAGAATTAGAATGCATGAAACAGATTCACAGTGATATTCAGGAAAATAAAAATTCCATTGAAAGCTGGAAAAACTGCTTCAATGAAATTGGAGACACTCAGACCTTGAAGATGGGATAGAAAGTTATGGTCACAAAATAAAGATCTCTTAAAATAACAAAGAATCAGGAAACAACAATTCAACAACTGCAAGATGATGCAAATAGAAACAATACAAGACTGGCAGGTGTCTATAAAAAATCAATGGTAAACACAAATAACATAGAAGATTATCTACAGAAATAATAACAGAATATTTTCCAAACATGGCAAAATAATCTGATACACAGAAAAGTGAGGCACATAGACACCTAATTAGTCATAACCAAAATAAGTAGCCATTCAGAAATAATAATTAGGATATCAGAAATCCAGTACAAGAACAGAATACTAAAATCTCTCAGAGAAAAGAAATAGATCATCTATAAAGCCTATCAGAACCATGGCAGACTACTTAACACAAACCTTCAAGTCAAGAAGAGCTTGCAGTGAAGAATTTAATGTTCTCAAAGAAAAAAAAATTTCAACCCAGATTGATTTACCATGTAAAACTATCTTTGAAAACTGATGGAGAAGTAAGACTCTTCCATGACATGAAACAACTGAAGAAATTCATGACCATCAAACCAACACTACAGAGTACTGAAAGATACTCTAGAAAGGGAGAAAGATGACTGCAATTCCAAGAACAACAGCAGAAGGAAACCACCAATTAGCAAAAACATTTAAATGAGGAAAAAAGTAGACAACAAACAAAAAAAGTTAATATGATGCAGATAATTCAACAAAGTCAATAATTTCCATCAATATAAATGGTCTCAACTTACCAATGAAAAAAAACAGGCTGGAAAAGTGCATTAAGAAATAAAGTCCAACAATGTTTTGTATACAAGAAACAAATTTAATTCAAAAGGAAACTCATAGTCTAAAAGTCAAAGGATACAATACTCCATGCAATAGGAACCCAGACAAAAGCATGGGTAGTTATTCTGTTTGCAGTCAATGTAATCTTCAAACGAAGAATGATCAAAAGAGGTAAAAACATCACCACCTACTTGTTAGGGGAAAACATGAAGAGGAAGAGTTTAAAATCATAAATATATATGCATCAAATATGGGAGAACCCAACTATGTAAAAAAAGTCTTAACAGACATGAAAAATCAAATAAGCAATAATACAGTTATAATGGGGAAACTTAACACTCCATTGTCACAAAGTGACAGATCAACCAAACAAAAAATCAGCAAACAAATAATAGAACTGAATTAAATCTGGGAACTAATGGACCTAGTATATGTGTACACAGTGCTCTACCCAACATCTTCACAATACACATTCCTATTGATTGCAAAAGGATGATTCTCTAAACTAGATCATATACCATCCTACAGAACATGATTAAGTAAATGCAAAAGAATTGAAATAATTGCACGCACATTATCCAACCATAGAAAACTAAAATTGGAAATTAATGAAAAAACGCTCTGCAAGAACCCATAAACAAATGGGAATTCAATAATAATGCCCTAAACAACCAATGGGTCACAGAAGAAAATAAAAGAAGATATTAACTAATATCTACAATTGAATGAAAATGCAAATACAAATTACAGGAACTTGTTGGACAGAATGAAAGTATCCCTCAACGGGAAATTTATAGCAGTAAATGCTCACACCAGGTAAATGGAATGAACACAAATAAACCAAGTAAATGTGTACATAAAACTTCTAGAAAAACAAGAGATAGTCAAGTGCAAAGTTCAAATAAAGGGAGAAATTACAAAGATCAGAGCAGAAAACAATGCAATTGAAACTAAGAAAAAGATATGAGGAATTAATGAACTGGAGAGTTGGTTCTTTGAGAGAATAAATAAAATTGATAAACCACTAGCCAACCTTATCAAAAAGCAGAAAGTAAAGCTCAAATTCACACAGTAAGAAATTAAAAAGAAAAAGGTGAAATCACTACAGACTCTGTTGAAATACAGAAGATTATCAATGCCTACTTTGAAAAATTTACTCTCATAGATTCAATATCATAGAAAAAATAGACAGATTCCTAGAAACATATGAATTACCAAAGCTGGACCAAGAAGATGTAAGACTGTTGAATAAACCAGTTTCAGTTGATGAAACTGAAAATATAAACAGATACTTACCAACAAAGTACCCTCAAACCAGAACCAGAGAAAGAACCAACAAAAAAAGGAGAGAATTACAGGCCAATCTTCCTAATGAAAATAAATGCAAAAATCCTCAATAAAATACTGGCAAATAGAATACAACAAATCAAGAGTATTATGCACTATTATCAATTGTGATTCATACCAGAAATGTATCAGTGGTTCAACACATGCAAATCAATAAACATAATATACCATATCAAGAGAGCCAGAGACAAGAATCCCATAATCATCTCAACAGATGCAAAGAAGTTGTTGAAAAAATAAAAAAACCCATTTATGATTTTAAAAAACCTATGGAAAATTGGGATAGATGCTCTCTAAGTCACTCTGATAAAAGCCATATGAAGTAAACCAACAGGAAACATCTTACTAAATGGACAAAAACTGAAAACTTTCAACTGAAAATCAGTAACAAGACAAAGATTTCCATTATCACCACTACCATTTAATATAGTGCTGCATACATTAGCCAGATAAATTAGACAAGAGAGAGAAATAAAAGGAATAACAAAAAGAAAGGGAGAAGTTAAATTGTCATTATTTGCAGATGACATGATATTCTACATAGAAGACACTCAAAATGCCATTGAAAGAATTATAGATCTGACATCCAAGTTCTGTAATGCAGCTCGGTACAAAGTCAACACTCAAAAATCAATAGCATTCCTGTACACAAACAACAAACTGAGAGACAAATAAGGGAAACTGCACATTTCACAATACTATGTAAGAAAATAAAAGGCTTAGGAATCAGTGCAACAAAGGAAGTATAACGTCTATTCAGTGAAAATTATATTACTCTGAAAAAGGAAATTGAAGAGGTATTCTGAAAATGGAAAGGCATTGTTTGTTCATGGATAGGAAGAGAAACATTGTGAAAATGGCCATTCTCCAAAAATTGTTATAAATATTTAATACAATTCCAATTAAAATACCATTAACATACCTTAAAGATCTAGAGAAGTCATTCCTAAAATTCATCTGGAACCAGAAGAGAACTAGAATAGCAAAGATAATTCTGGGCAACAAAGGCAAGTCAGAAGGCATCTCAGTTCCTGACCTGAAATTATGCTAAAAATTACTGTGATAAGATCAGCATGGTACTAGTAAGAAAAACAAAACAGACCCAAAGATCAATGAAATAGATTAGAAGTTAGAACCACAAGTTCAATCACACTCAGCCACCCCATCTTCAACAAAGCAACCAAATATATTCACTGGAAGAAAGATATCCCCTTTGACATGTAATGCTGCAAAAATTGGTTTTCCATATGCCAAAAACTAAAACTAGACACATGTCTATCACTATGCACTAAACTAAAGTCAAAATGAATCAAAGATCTAAATATTAAAACAGAAACACTAAATCTGCTGGAAGATATTTTATGTAGAAACCTTGAAGACATAAGAATAGGCAGAGGATTCTTGAACAAAAATCAAACTGCAAGGGAAATACTGCATGGAATATTATCTTCTTAACAAATTATTTGCATGTAAGAAGACATCTTCAACATAGTAAAAAAATGATGAATTGGAACAAAAATAGTTAGCCAACTCTCCTTCAGACACAAGACTTCTATCTAGAACATATAAAGAATTAAACAAAAAACAGGCCCCCCAAATTAAAAAAAACTAATCGAAATATGAGCATCTTAGATAAATACACACTTCTCAAATAAAAATATAATGGCAAGTAAGTACATGAAAAAATATTCAGCATAATTGGTAATTCAAGAAATGCAAATTAAAACAACACTGAGATTCCATCTCGTTCCAGAAACAATGGCTAAGATCAAGAAATCAGCCAATTACAAATACTAGAGGGCTGTGGGGAAAAAGAAACTCTTCTGTGAGAGTGTAGACTGGTGCAACCACTGTGGAGATCAGTTTGGAGGTTTCTCAAAAAACTAGGATTACAGATCCCATTTGACTCAGTTATCCTGCTTGTAGGCATTTTTCTAGAACTGAAAGCATCATATCACAGAGATATATATGCACCCATGTTTATAGCAACATGATTTGTAATAGTCAAATCTTTGAAATAACCCAAATGCCCATCAATTGAGAAATGGATAAAAAATATGTGCTACTTTTATAGAATGGAATAATACTCAGCTATAAAGGAAGATTACATCAAGGCTTTTTATAGATAAATACATGTGACTTGAGAACATACTCACAAGTGAAATAAATCAAACTCACATGTATAAATACTGTAATGTTTCCCTAGTGTAAGAAACTGAAAGAACAAATATGATCCAAAGTCTACAATAATTATTACATAAGGGTAAAGAACTGCTCAATGGTAAAAGTAACCAGAAAAGTGAAAATAAGGAAAGAAGAGAAGGAAAAGGAAAAAGATATAAATTTGTATACATATGCATGTTTATACAAATAAATTTGTATACATAGCTAAGATGACTATGTTCGATTAGTTCTAATTCAATTAGTTCTTGGGCAAGAATAGTTAATACTCATATGATTACATCAAATTTGCATGCATATATCTGGTAACCTAAGCAACTCTTTTGAAAATAACAGTACACATTATAACAACCATTGTTAAATTCCTATCATGTTGTTTTTAAAGCCTATATTGTTACTGATTTCAGTTACTTGCTGTAATTGTTTATCTCTTGCTGATTTTAATTTTATGCATTTTTACTATTTTAAATAAAAAAGGGCTCAGAAAAATTTGTTTAAAGTTTAATTAAGTGGAAATTGATCTAAGTAAATAAAGAGAAGAACAGGGATTGAAAGGAGGGTAGAAGAATGAGAAGAGGAAAAAAGGTAAATCAAAGTATATCACGCACAGGTGTAAATTCCCTATGATGAGTGTGATCAGTGCATATACCTAAATGGTATCAATAAACTTAATTAAATTTAAAAAAGAAGAAAAGAGTCCTTGTAATAGCACAGTACATCTTACACTTTTTATTCTCTCATCTTGGCATTTACTTCCTGAGCCTCTGAACTAGCATAATAGGTCAACAGGGAAATTTGATTAATAGTGTGTTCTGTGGAAAAGTATATGGGCCTTTATACCTACATTTTAAAATTTCCTATTTGAAAAAAAAAAAAGCCAGAGGCTTGAGTAGTGACAAAATGCTGCCATCTACAGGCTGTTGTTTCCTTTTCATTAGTTACTACAAATAATTTTTATGAATTATCTTACCAAAAGATCATTTAAAGTTGAAATTAGGTTATATAATAATAATAATAATAATAATAATAATAATAATAATACAAACTCAGGTAAAATAACTTGGGCAACATAATCCTTTCGGTAAATGCCCAGATGAGATATAGGAACAGATCTATCATACACTAAAAATTTAAGAGTGCATCACACCCAGTGGCCTTCTTTCTGTTAGGGAGGCTGAGACCACGCAGAGGGACTCCCAGCCCTATGGGGCTGGCCTGTGGAGAGCTTAAAATCTGCACTCCCAGTGGTTCAGTTCCTATCCATGGATCTCAGTACACCACACCCAACTGCCATTTTTCAAATCAGGGAGCCAAGAACCTGTGGGGGAGTTCGGACTACGTGAGGTGACACCCAGTGCACCAGCAGTGGCCCAGGGAGAGTTTGACACCTGTGCTGGAGGTGATTGAGTTCCTATCCAGCTTCCTGGGGCACTGGACTGAGCCCCAGAAGTTCCATGGGCCTCAGTGCACCACACTCAGTGATTGTCTTTCAGTTCACGAGGCTGAGACTGCACAGGGGGATTCTCAGCCCTTTAGGGCTGGCATGGGGAGAGTTTAAGACCTTCACTCCCAGGGATTGAGCTCCTATCCAGACTAGGGACACTGGACTGAGCCCTGGAGTGGCCCTGGGCCTCAGTACACCATGCCCAGCTTCCGTGTTTCAATTCAGGGAGACAAGAACCTGTGGGGGAGTCAGGACTGCATGAGAAGCTGAGGGTGCAGGAGGTGATTCACCACACACCTAGGGGAAGATATAGAACACTGCTCAAAGCACGCAAATATAGGAAAATGACAAAGCAAAAGGCCAGAAGGCAATCTCATAACTCAAGCCCATCTCAAGAAACTCTAGGAGCCATATACATAGAAGAAAATAGAAGCCATACACCTGAAATGACTGAAAAGATATCAACTGAAATAAAGAAGCAACTAGGGGAAGCTATGGAGAAATTCAAATGAGAAATAATTTCCCAGGTAAAAGAAGAAATGATAAAAGTAGTGAAAGAAATAGTGAACACATCTAGTGAGGACACAGCTAAAAAATTAGAGGAACAAAGCAAACAGCTAGAATCCCTGAATGAACACTATAAGAAGCAAAAAGAATACATAAAGCAGATTAAAAGAGATATACAGGAAATCAAAAATTCTATTAAAAGGTGCCAAAACCACCTCAATGAAAGTGAAGATAGAATTTCAGACCCTGAAGATAAGATCGCAACCAGTGAACAGGAAAGGAAACAAATTTTAAAGATAACAAACAATCAGGAAATAACAACTCAACAGCTGCAAGATGTTGCAATGAAAAAATAACATAAGTTTAATATGGATAAATGAAAAAGAAGGGGACAGCCCAAATGATATCAAGAGGCTACTTACAGAATAAATAGCTGAAAAATTCCCAAACACAAGAATGGACACTGACATTTGGATTAGTGAAGCATATAGAACTCCAAACAGCCATAACCAAAATCAAAATACACCCAGACACATAATAATCACCATAACAGAAACCCACTCTAAGAACAGAATACTAAAAGCTGTTAGAGAACAAAGAGAGATCACCTATAAAGGAAAACCTATCAGAATCACAACAGACTTTTCAACACAAAAATCAGTTCAAGAAGAGCATGGAGTGAAGTATTTCAGATACTAAAGGAAAACCAGTTCCAACCCAGACTGATATACCCTGCAAAACTGTCCTTCAAAATGGATGGAGAAATAAGATACAGACATGACAAAGCACAGCTGAAAAATTACATGAACACCAAACATACCCTATAAAGAATACTGAAACATATTCTAGATACACAAAGGATGAAACCATCAAGTAAGGCAGACAGTTAAACACAATGGAAAGCTAAAGATACAACTGCAGAAAGATAACATGTCAACAATAAACCAATATATAACAGTTACAACCATTAATGTAAATGGCTTCAACTCACCAATCAAAAGAAACAGACTGACACAATGCATCAATAAACCGCATTCAACCATATGCTGTCTACAGAAAACCAACTAACCCAAAAATAAACCCATAGACTGAAACTCAAAGGATGGAAAACAATACTTCATGCAACAGGAAACCAAAAAAGTAGAGTTAGCTATTCTGTTTGCAGACAGTGTGAACTTCAAACCAAGAACTATCCAAAGAGATAAAGAAGGTCACTACATAGTAGTTAGGGGAATATTTCAAGAGGAAGAGATAACAATCTTAACTATATATGCCCGAATTCAAGCAACCAGATTTACAAAGTAAGTATTAACAGAAATGAAAAATCAAATAAATAAAACACAATTATAACAGGAGATTTTAACATGCAATTGACACAAAGGGACAGATCAACAAGACAGAAAATAAGCAAAGAAATAACAGAACTGCACACACCTTTGAACAAATGAACTTGATAGAAGTATATATAGTTTTCATCCAACAACATCAGAATATACACTCTTCTCAGCAGTACATGGGACATTCTCTAAAATAGACCGTATACCACCCACAGAACATATTTAAGTAAATGCAAAAGAATTGAAATTATCCCATGCATGCTATCAAATCATAGTGTCATGAAATTAGAAATTAATGAAAAAAGCAACTGCAAAAAACTCACAAACACATAGAAACTGAGCAATACACTTGAGCAAATATTGGGCCACAGAAGAAATTAAAGAAGAAATTAAATAATATCTACAAGCAAATGAAAATACAAACACAACTTACCAGAATTTGTGGGATGCAATGAAAGCAGTCCTCAGAGGAAAATTTATTGCACTGAGTTCCCACATCAGGAAGACAGAAAGAACACAAATAAACAATCTGATACTACAATTCAAACATCTAGAAAAAAGAAGAGCAAGCCAAGCCCAAAGACAGAAGAAAGGAGTATACTGTAAGGATTAGAGCAGAAATTAATGCAATAGAGACTAAGAAAACAGTACAAAGGGTCAATGAATCAAAGAGTTGGTTCTTTGAAAGAATAAATAAAACTGATAATCCCCTGGCCAACCTTATTTAAAAAAGGAAAGAAAAAACTCAAATTCATGCAATAAGGAATGAAAAAGGTAAAATTACTACAGACTCAGCAGAAATACAGAAGATTATCAACACATATTTTGAAAACCTCTACTCTCATAGGTTTGACAACACAGAAGAAATAGACAGCTTCCTAGATACATATGAACTACCAAAGCTGGATCAGGAAGATATAAAACTGCTGAATAACCCAAATTCTACTTCTGAAATTGAAAATGTAATTAAGTCCTTACCAACAAAGAAGAGCTCAGGCCCAGATGGATTCACTGTGGAATTCTACAAGAAATACAAACAAGACTTAATTCTGACACTCCTCAAACCCATCATTGAAATTGAAAGGGAAGCAATTCTTCCTAAGGCATTCCTGGAAGCAAATATTACTCTAGTACCAAAACCTGAGAAAGACCCAACTAAAAAAGAGAACTTCAGGCCAATCTCCCTAATGAACATCGATGTGAAAATTCTCAATAAAATATTGGCAAACAGGGTGCAGCAAATAATCAAAAGATTACACAGCATAACCTAGTGGGATTTATCCCAGGAATGCAGGGATGTTTCAACATAGATAAATCAATAATTATAATCTACCATATCAATAGAGTGAAAAGCAAAAACCACATGATCAATTGAAAGATGCAGCAAAACCTTTTGATAAAGTCCAGCACTCATTCATGATAAGAACCTTACAGAGAATTGAAATAGATGGTCCTTATATCAATACAATAAAGGCCATATATGACAAACCAACAGCCAGCATCATATTAAGTGGCCAAAAACTGAAACCCTTTACCTTTAAATCAGGCACAAGACAAGGATACCCCTATTGCCACTCCTATTCAACATAGTACTGGAAATACTAGCCAGAGCAATTAGACAAGAGAGAGAAATAAGAGGAGTAAAGATAGGAAAAGAGAAAGATAAATTATCCTTATTTGAATATGACATGATAGTTTACATATAAGACCCCCAAAACTCCATTGAAAGACTCCTAGGTGTAATAAATAAATTCAGAAATGTAGCTGGAAACAAGTCAATACTCAAAAATCAATAGCATTCCTATACACTAACAGCAAAAGCCCTGAGAGATAAATAAGAGAAGCCACACCCTTCACACTAGAATCCAAAAAATTAAACACTTAGAAATTAATTTCCCAAAAGAAGTAAAAGAGCTCTACAGTGAAAATTATAATACTCTGGAAAAGAAAATTGAAGAGAACTCCAGAAAATGGAAAGACATTCCTTGTTCATGAATAAGAAGAATGAATATTGTGAAAATGCCCATTCTTCCAATATTATACAGATTCAATGCAATTCCAATCCAAATACCACTAACATACCTGATAGATCTGGAGAAATCACTCCTAAAGTTCATCTGGAACCAGAAGAGACTTAGAATAGCAATTCTAAGTAGTAAAGGCAAGGCAAGAGGCATCACAATCCCTGACTTGAAATTATACTACAAAGGTACTGTAATAAAATCAACATGGTACTGGAATAAAAACAGATCTGAAGATCAATAGAATAGATTGGAAATACAGCCACAATCACAAACACACTCAACTGTCTTATCTTTGATAAAGGGGCCAAACATGTTTGCTGGAAGAACGATAGTCTCTTTTATAAATGGGGCTGGGAAAACTGGCTATCCTTATGCTGAAAACTAAAACTAGAACTATGCCTATCACCATGTACTAAACTAAAATCTAAATGGATCAAAGATATAAATGGTAAAACAGAAACACTAAATGTGTTGGAAGTTAAAATAGGTAAAAATCTTGAAGACATAGAGGTAGGTAAAGAATTCATGAAGAAGAATCAAACCAAACGGGAAATACTACCTAGAATCAGTAACTGGGATGATATCTTATTAAACAGTTTCTGCATGTCAAAAGAAATCTGTAGCATAAAGAAAAGAATGCACACAAACTGGGAAAAAATCTTAGTGAACTGTCCCTCCAACAAAGAAATTCTGTCTAGACCTTTTAAAGAGTTAAAAAAAATCAGACTTTCAAAATTCAAAGACTCAATCCAAAAATGGTCATCCAAGATGAATACACAGTTCTCATTGAAGAAATATGAATGCTAAATAAATACATGAATATATGTTCATCATCATTATTCATCACAGAAATGCAAATTAAAACCTCACTGAGATTCCATCTCACCCCAGAAAGAAGGGCCAGGACAAAAAATACTACCAACAAAAAATGTTGGAGAGGTTGTGGGGAAAAAGGAACTCTTGTGCACTGTTGGTGGGATTATATGATGGTGCAGCCAATGTGGAAATTCCTCAAAAAGCTGGGTTTGGAAGTCCCATTTAACCCAGCTATTCAAGTTCTAGAAATGTTCCCAGAAGAACTGAAAACATCATACCACAGTGATATATGTGCACCCATGTTTATAGCAGCACAATTTGTAATAGCCAAATCTTTGAAACAACCTAAGTGCCCATCAACAGGGGAATGGATTAAAATGTTTGGTATTTTTATACAATGGAGTACTACTCAGCTATAAATAATGATCACATTGAGATATTTATAAATAAATGGACACAACTTGAGACCATGCTCGTAAGCTAAATAAACCAAACTCATATTTGTAAATACCATATAGTCTCCATAGTATGAGAGTTGGTAAGTGTATATAAGATTTTATAGTAATCATGATTCCCCATTTCATTGCTTTGAAGCCTTTCAATGTTTTCACTCATCAGTTGGAATGGTTTTATTCTGTTTTGTTTGACTTTATTATGTGTGATGGTATGAACAGTTGTTTTGAAGAAAACAAAACATTATGGCAGCCATTGCTGATTCAATATCATCTTGCTTTGAAGTCCTACCATAATTTTATTCTTCTATTACCATCGGTTCTATCATATTGAGTCTTATTGGGATTTTAATATATGTGATAGTATAAACAAATATTTTTTTGAAAATGAGATATTATATTAGCCATTGATCATTTTCTGTTAGTTGGTTCAGAATGCCTTCTAATTCTTTCATTCTTTTGAATGGCTTTATA
>PVJX010010962.1:0-55195 GCA_004027295.1 Dolichotis patagonum | reverse complement strand
ATTTGAGTGGGTAAGATGGATGACCATTTGCTGTTTTTGTCAGATCGTGGAGCAGAGCTGTTAACAGTCTCACTGTTTGAATGTCTACTTTATATGTTTTAACTTTGTAATTTGAACAACTATTTCCAAGAAGTCAGTATGTAATTTGTCAAGTAATAATTTCTTAGGGTTTTTTTTGTTGTTGTTGTTTTCCTTTTTTCCTTGGAATACTGTATTGTCGCTACCCTTTATTCTGTTTTGTTTTGTTTTTTTCTCTTTAAATAAAATTATTTTTTAAAAAAGCCATCAGAGAAAAGAAACAGATCACCTATAAAGGAAAACCCATCAAAATCACAGCAGATTTCTCAACAGAGACCATCAAGTAAAGAAGAGCTTGGAGTGAAGTAATTCAAGCCCTGAAGAACAACCTCCAGCCCAGATTGATGTATCCTGCAAAACTCTCTCTAGAAATTAAGGGAGAAGCAAGATGCTTCCATGACAAAGAGGAACTGAGAGAATTTGTGACCACCAACCCAACCCTACAAAAAATACTGAAGGCATTTTAGAGAGAGAAAAAGAATACGAGCATTTCAGGAACAGTGGCAGAAAGGCCTCAGTGAACGGGGCAGACAGTGGAGTGGAACAGAAAAATAAACAACCAATGGCAGAAAAACAGAATGGCAGAAATAAGGCAGAGAAGGTTGGCTGTAATCTCTAGTATAGATGCCCTTGAAATATTAACAGAGAGAAACACAGGCAGAGTAGATCAGGATTTAGGGTCCATTGAGATGTTCTATATAGGGAGGCAGTGGGACCCAAAATAAGCAGTACATCCTATGGAAGTGAAAGGGGAGGAATGATCTAAAAAAGGAAGGCAGAGGATATTGTTAATTGGGCAACAAGATTTAAAATCTACATTATTCTCATTACTCTGCTTAGATGGATTACATGCTATTTCAGTTTGTCTACTTACACTATACTTGAGGACACGGTCAGCTATCCCAAAAATAAGAGGACTTATTAATCATTCTTAATTTCCTATCAATTTAATCTGAAGCCCTGTATAACTTATATTGTCCTATTATGACTGATCTTATTTGAATCTGGTTTGTTAGATTGCTGTTTTGTATTGACTGATTTTATTCTAATCTGTTACGATTGATAGCATCATGTCTAAGAGTATAGGCAACTACACTGAAGATGACAAGATTCACTAAGGTACCCACTCTGGTTTGATTATTACTTGCTTTTGGAGCCTTATGTCTCCAATGCTTTGTTTTTATTAATGTTGTTATACTCTGCTGAGACACCGTGGTAACCATTATAGATCACCTGGTATTGTGGTTTTTTTTGTTTGTTTGTTTGGTTTTTTTTTTTTTGGTACTGGGGATTGAACTCATGACCTCACGCTTGCCAGGCAGGCACTTAAGGCACTGAGCTAAATCCCCGGCGGTATTGTGGTTTTATATGACTTTTTGCTTCATGCTTTTCTAGGAATTGTTTTGTTTTGTCTTGCTTTGTTTTGTTTTCCCCTCTAATACAGAAAGGATAGATAGACACGTAGAGACGCATGCATGTGTAGAGCTTATAAACAGTTTACAAGAACCAACTATAACATGTTGAAATGAACAACTACTTTGAAGAAAAAGAGACATGACAGTACCTAGTGCTGATTCCATAATGTCATGTTGTGAAATCCAGCAAAACTATCATTCTTTGTTCAAAGTGATTTTACCTTGTTTTGTTTTAAGTTCAACACACATGAAGGTATGGACAGCTGTTTTGAAGAGCATGAGAGACACTATGACAGGCATTCTTGGCTTCCCTATTGTCAGGTCTTGAAGACCTAAAATTCCTTCCTCGTCCTGTTCAGATCAGTTCCATACTATGTTGTTTCATGTGAATTCCCTGTATTTGACAATATGGACAACCATTTGGAAGAAAACAAGAGCTAATATGATAGAGAGTGAATATCTCTGATTGTCTAGCTTTGCAATTTACATCTCTTACATTGCTTTCTTATGACCGGCTTTGTTCTGTTTTGTTGTGTTTAATTTTACCCTTTTGATATAATTGCATGTATATCTGAGTGGGTAAGATGGATGACCATATTGCTGTTTTTGTCAGATCATGGAGCACAACTGTTGACAGTCTCACTGTTTCAATGTCAACTTTGCATGTTTTAACTTTGTAATCTGAACAACTATTTCCAAGAAGTCAATATGTAATTTGTCAAGTAATTTCTTAGGGTTTTTTTTTGTTGTTGTTGCTGTTCTTTTCCTTTTTTCCTTGGAATTCTATATTTTTGCTACCCTTTATTCTGTTTTATTTTTCTCTTTAAATAAAATTTTTAAAAATACTGGCAAATAGAATGCAGCAAATCATCAAGAAGATTATACACCATGATCAAGTGGCATTTATTCCAGGAATGCAGGGATAGTTTAACATATGCAAATCAATAAATGTAATACACCACATCAACAGAGCCAAAAATAAAAATCACATGATCATCTCAATAGATGCAGAAAAAGCTTTTGATAAAGTCCAACACCTTTTCATGATAAAAGCCCTATAGAAACTCGGAATAGATGGCATGTATCTCAATCTCATAAAGGCCATTTATGACAAACCAACAGTCAATATTATACTAAATGGACAAAAACTGAAAGCCTTCACTCTAAAATCAGCAACAAGACAAGGATGTCCACTATCAACACTCCTATTCAATATAGTTCTGGAAATATTAGCCACGGCAATCAGACAAGAGGGAGAAATAAAAGGCATAAAAATAGGAAAAGAAGAAGTTAAATTATCATTATTTGCAGATAACATGATACTCTACATAGAAGACCCAAAAAACTCCATTAAAAAATTACTAGAGGTAATAAACAAATTCAGCAGTGTAGCTAGATACAAAGTCAATACTGAAAAATCAATAGCATTCCTGTACACAAACAAAAAACTCACCTAGAGAGAAATTATGGAAAAATAGCCTTTCACAATAGCACCTAAAAAATGAAATACCTACAAATCAACATAACCAAGAATGTTAAAGACCTATATGCTGAAAATTATACTACTCTAAAAAGGAGATTGAAGAGGATATTAGAAAATGGAAGGATGTTCCTTGCTCTTGGCTAGGAAGAACCAGCATTGTGAAAATGGCCGTACTCCCAAAACTGTTATACAGATTCAATGAAATCCCAATCAAAATACCATTAACCTACCTTATAGATCTAGAGAAAATATTCCTAAAATTCATCTGGAAACAGAAGAAACCTAGAATAGCAAAGGCAATTCTGCGCAACAAAGGCAAGACAGGAGACATCTCAATTCCTGACTTGAAACTATACTACAAAGCCACAGTGATAAAATCAGCATGGCACTGGCAAAGAAATAGACCTGAGGATCAATGGAACAGATTAGAAAATGCAAACACTGGTACAAAGACACTCAGCCACCTTATATTTGACAAAGGGGCTAAACATGTTCACTGGAAAAAAGATAGCCTCTTTAATAAATTGTGTTAGAAAACCTGGCTTTCCACATGCCAAAGACTGAAACTAGACCCATGCCTATCATCATATACTAAACTAAAGTCAAAACGGATCAGGGATCTAAATAGTAAAATAGAAACACTAAATCTACTGGAGGACAGAGTAGGTAAAAATCTTGGAGACACAGAGGTATGCAAAGAATTCATGAATAAAATGCAAACTGTACGGGAAATACTTCAAAGAGTCAACAACTGGGATCTCATATTACTAAAAAGTTTTTGTACTTCAAAAGAAATCACCAACAAAGTGAAAAGAAAACCCACAGAATGGGAAAGAATTTTAGCCAAAAATCCCTCAGACAAAGGACTTATATCCAGAACATATAAAGAACTAAAAAACATCAAGCCGCCCAAATTCAAAGACCCTCTCCAAAAATGGGCATCTGAGATGAACATGCAGTTCTCAGATGAAGATATACAAATGGCAAATAAATATATGAAGAAACGTTCAGGATCATTGGTCATTCAAGAAATGCAAATTAAAACAGCATTGAAATTTCATCTCACCCCGGAAAGAATGGCTGCCATCAAGAAAACAACCGAAAACAAATGTTGGTGAGAATGCAGGGAAAAAGGAACACTTCTCCACTGTTGGTGGGAGTACAGACTGATGCAACTACTGCGGAAATCAGTATGGAGATCCTTCAAAAAACTAGGATTGGAAGTTCCATTCAATCCAGCTATTCCACTCCTGGGCATTTTCCCAGAAAAGTTGAAAAGGTCATGTCACAGTGATATATGCGCACCCATATTCACAGCACTACAGTTTGTGATAGCTAAATCTTGGAAACAACCAAAATGCCCATCAATCACAGAGTAGATGAAAAAAAGTAGTATTTGTATACAATGGAATACTACTCAGCTATAAAAAGGATGATCTTGAGGCCTTTATAGGTAAATGGAGGCAAATTGAGAATATCCTTACCAGTGAAATAAACAAGACTCACATTAGTAAATATCACATTGTCTCTCTAGTGTAAAAAATAAGACCTGACAGAATAATGGTATCCAAAAAGTATAATAGATACTGTAAAAGTGAAAGGGAAGGTAAGTGCTCTAAAGGGTATAACGGTATGTATAGTGTGTAAGACAGATGATCATATCACTAAATTACTGTTAGATCATTGAACAGAAGAGTTTACACTGTCAATGTTTGAGTGTCTAGCCTCTTTTTATCCTTTGATTTTGTAACTTCAACAACTATTGTTAAGATGACAATACGTAATGTATCAACTAGCGATTTTATGATGTTAATTTTTTTTTGAATTGTGTATTCTTTTTTCATTTTTTTCTATTTTTTTAAAATTTTCTTTTCTAAAAAAAATTTTTCTTTCTTTCTTTAAATAAAATTTTTAAAAATGACAATTTTATCAAATTTACTCATTACAAGAATCAACTGGTAGCAATGACACCTGCCTGATAGGCACTTGGGATAGTCAATATGTAAACAAATGTGTTGCCTAAGTGATGCTTCAGCTAAAAATACACTTTCCAAGCATATAAAAACTGTTAAGTAGTTAGCTTAAAAAGAAAGTCACAGATTGACAGTCAAGGAACTGAAAACAGTCCTCCATGGAAATGCAGAAAAAACAGGAAGCCAGAAAAAAATCAGGGGTAGCTGCTCTGTTTGCAAAGTGGATTTCAAGCCAAGATTGATCAGAAAATATAAAGAAGGTCACCATACACTTATTAAGGAAAGAATCCAAGAGGAAGACATAATAATCATTCATATATACATATATACACATATATATATATGAATATATATATGAAATAAAATATATATATGGCAAATACTGGTGTACCTAAGTATATAAAACAACACTAATGGATATGAAAAATCAAACACTAATACAATTGTAATAGGGGACCACAGACCACAACATCCATTGTCACAAATTAGATGATAGGGATGATAGGATTCTAGAAATACAATAGCAAATTAAACCCAAAGCTTAAACAAGGAAGGAAATTACAAAGATCAGAGAAGAAATTAATACAATTGAGACTAAGAAAATAATACAAAAATCAATGAATCAAAGACGTCATTCTTTGAAAAATTAAATAAAGAAACTCTTAGTCAATCTTATCAAAATAAGTAAAGGTCCAAATCCATGCAATTAACAGTGAAAAGGATGAAATTACAACAGATTCTGCAGAAATCCAGAAGATAATCAGTACCTATTTATAAAACTTGTATGTGATAAGATACCAAATTCAGAAGAAATGGATGGATTTCTAACTACACATGAATTATCAAAGCTGAATCACGAAGATATAAAACTTCTAAATAATCAAGTATCAGTCACTTAACCTGAAAAGGCAATAAAAAGCTACCAACAAAGAAGAGCCCAGTTCCTGACAGATTCACTGCTGAATTCTATAAAAACTTTAGATAAGATCTAGTGCCACTACTCTTCAAACTATTTATTGAAACTGAAAAGGAAAAAATAATCCCAAAGTCATTCCTAGAAGCAAGTGTTACTCTAGAGAAGGACTGCCAAAAAGAGAACTACATCAATTTCCATAAAGAATACAGATTCAAAAATTCTCAATATTTGACACTGGCAAACATAATGCAGCAAATCATCAAGATTACACACCATGACCAAGTAACATTCATCCCAGGGATGCAAGGACGATTAAACATATGTAAATCAATAAATGTAATAGACCACATTAACAGAACAAAGAACAAAAAGAATATAATCATCTCAATAAACACCAAAAAAGCATTCGAGAAAGTCTAACACCCATTCATGAAAAAAAAAAAAAACTTACAGGAAACTGGAATAGGTCTTTATTTCAATCTAATAAAAGTCATCTATGATAATCCTACAACACCAACATCATATGAAATGGCCCAAAACTGAAAGCTTTCACTCTAAAATCACGAACAAAACAAGGATGTAAACTATCACTACTCTCGTTCATTATAGTTCTGGAAACATTATCTAGGGCAATTAGATAAGGGAAAGAAATAAAAACAATATGGATAAGAAATGAAAAAGTTAAACTATTATTGGCTGATGACATGATACTCTACATAGAAGATCCAAAAACTCCACTGAAGGACTGCTAGAATTAATACCCAAATTCAGTAGCAGCACAGCAGGATACAAAGTCAACACTCAAAAATCAATAGTCTTCCTATACATTAGTAACAAACTCACTGAGAGGGAACTTTGGGAAACAACACTTTTCACAATAGTATCCAAAGAATTGAAATACTTAAGAATCAATCTAACAAAGAAAGTAAAAGATCTTTACATAGAAAACTATAGTACTCTGAAAAAAGAAAATCAAAGAGGGTATCAGAAAATTGAAAGATATCCCTTGCTCTCAGATAAGAAGAGCCAATATAGTGAAAATGGCCAGACTTCCAAAATTGTAATACAGATTTAATGCAATTAAATTAAACCAAAATTCCAATAGCATATCTCACAGAATTAGAGAAACAATCCTAAAACTCACCACCCTTAGAACAGGGAAAGACCCAGAATATCAAAAGCAATTCTAGGCAATAAAGGGAAGGCGGGGGGTATCACAATCCCAGACTTAACATTATACTATAAAGCTACTGTGATTAAAAACAGCATTGTACTGGGGGAAAAAAGAAAACCCAGATCTGAGGATCCATAGCATACATTAGAAAATGCAGAAACAACTCCAGACATACTTAGCTACCTTATCTTTGACAAAGATGCCAAACACATTCACAGGAAGAAAGACAGCCTCTTTAATAAATGCTGCTTGGAAAACTGGCTTTCCACATGCCCAAGATTAAAATTAGAGCCATATTTTCATCATGCACAAAACTAAATTCGAAATCGATCAGAGACATAAATATTAAAACAGAAACACTAAATTTGCTAGAAGATAGAATAGGGAGAACTCTTGAAGACATCGGTGTAGGCAAAATCTTTATAAAGTTCCCTAATTGCACAGGAACTATCACAAAGAACAACTTGGATCTCATCTTATTAAAAAGCTTTTGAGGGGCTCGGGATTTAGCTTGCAAGTGCATGGTCGTGAGTTCAATCCCCAGTACCAAAAAAATAAAAAAATTTTAAAAATTAAAAAATAAAAATAAAAAGCTTTTGCACAGCAAGAGAAACCAGAGTAAAGCAACAACCCTCATAATTGGAAAAAAAAAAATATTTTACCAGCTGTTCCTCAGACAAAGAATTACTATCAAGAATATACAAAGAACTCAAAAAAAATCAGGCCCTTCAAAAAAATTTTTTTTGTCTTTTTGAGACAGAGTCTTGCAATGCACTTCAGGCTCACCTTAAGCTCACTTTGCAAGGTAGGGTGGTCTTGAGCTTGCAACAATCCTCCTGGCTCAGTCTCCCAAGTGCTGGGCTTATAGGCATGTGCCACCATGCACAGCGACCCCCCAAGTTTAAATACCCAACCCAAAGATGGGCATCTGACATGAATATACACCTTTCAGATGAAGACAAACAGCAAATAAATGTATGAAAAAAAGTTCAACATCACTGTTCACTCGAGAGACGCAAATTAAAACTGCCGAGATTCCATCTCACCCCAGAAAGAACGGCCACTATGAATAAATCAACCAATAGAAACATGTCTCCCAATGAGCCAGCAGCACCATGGGGAACAGGAAGAGAATCAAGAAGCCAAACCATGCCTTTCTGTGAGCCAGCCGGCATGTGGGCTGGAAGACAAACAGAGCAGTGGCCCCCCCACCCCACCCCACCAAGCAAGGTTGATTTGGAGGAACTCAAGCTGAGATGATAGCAATTGGAAAAAAAACCTTCATGCTTGTATTGTTTGATTTGAATCTGCAGGTCTAAAACTGATATTTGGAGGATAATATGTATTATAGCAACTGTGGAGAATTTCCTTCTGTCTTGTTTTTTAAATCCAATGTTTTGTTCTATTATTTTGTTTTATTCCATATCTGGTAATATGAGCAACTTCTTTGAAGATAACAATATGCAATATAACAACCATTTTAAATTCCTATCATCTTGTTTTGAAAACTGCATTGTTATTGTTGTTGTTTTTGGTTTCTTAGCTTCCTGATTTTTGTAGAGGTTTTTTTCTCTGTAAAATAAAATAAAAGAAAGAAAAGAAATGAAATGAAATCAAAACCAACCAATAACAAATGCTGGTGGGAGTGTAGATTGGTATAACCACCGTGAAAATCAATGTGGAGATTCCTTAAAAAACTAGGACTAGATGTTCCATTTGATTCAGTTATTCCCCTTATTGGTATCATCCCAAAAGAATTAAAAGCATCATACCACAGCAATATATACACACGAATGTTCATAGTGGCACAGTTTATAAGAGCCAAATCTCGGAAACAGCCCAAATGCTCATCAACTGGTAAATGGATAAAGATGATGTGTTTTCTCTACACATTTTTATATATGTTTTTAAAGACGGATAAGCTCCAGAAATTTCTAGGTAAATGGATGCCCCTTGAGACCATACTCTTAAGTGAAATAAATAACACACGCATGTGTAAATACCACACTCATTTTCTGGTGTGAGAAACCAAAAGTGTAAATAAAGACCAAAATGTGTAATAGATATTGTGAAATAGGAAACAAATGTTCAAATGGGGAGGGGAACAAGGAAGGAGAGGAAAGAAAAGTTAAAGAGAGAGACAGAGAGAATTAAAAAATGGAAACTAAGTTTTGTTTTTTGTTTTTTAATGGAAAGATAAGGAGGTTTGAAGGGAAGGTGGAAGCATGTTTACAAAAGTTGTATCACTGGCCCTGAAGCAAGGCCAGCAGATTGAGGTAGCTGCTGGTTTCAAACAGGAGCCTAAAGAGAATTCTTTCTTTGGTCTGCTGGCCATTTCAGAACTTTGGAAATGTAATGGTCAATTCATCAGAAAGAAATAGCAGGTGAGTATGGCGGACTTTGGGGGGCCTGTAGGGGAGAGACCCTGGTGCCTTGGGACCTGTACCGTGCAGTTTACTCGGGGTGCCAGGAGAACAAGGAGACCCTCCCCTCTCTGGGGGACGGCTATGAGTGTGGCAGACTTTCCTCGGCCTGAAGCAGAGAGACCCTGGCGCGTTGGGACCTGCACCGTGCTGTTGATTTGGGGTGCCAGGAGAACAAGGAGCTCCTCCCCTTTCTGGGGAGTGGCTATGAGTGTGGCAGACTTTCAGCGGCCTGAAGCAGAGACCCTGGCACGTCAGGACCTGCACCATGCGGTTGACTCAGGGTGCCAGGAGAACAAGGAGCTCCTTCCCTCTCTGGGGGGCGGCTGTGAGTGTGGCAGACTTTCAGCGGCCCGAAGAAGAGAGATCCTGGTGTGTCGGGACCTGCACAGTGCAGTTGACTCGGGGTGCCGGGAGAACAAGGAGCTCCTTCCCTCTCTGGGGGGGCGGCTGTGACTGTGGCAGACTTTCGGTGGCCCGAAGGAGAGAGACCCGTCGGGACCTGCACTGTGTGGTTGACTCGGGTGCCAGGAGAACAAGGAACTTCTCCCCTCTCTGGGGGGCGGCTGTGAGCCTGCTGGTGGCCAAGCTGAGAATCAGACATCTCATGTCATCCTTTCCCCTGTCCCGTGTCCCCCCCCCCTTAGCAAGTGGGAGCCAGTGAACTACACATCTTGTGAAAAGATTGGCTATGTTATTTAGTATGAGCTCCCCATATGCAAAGATATGGACAAACATTTGGAAGAAAACAAGAGACAATATGACAGATAGTGAAGATCTCTGGTTGTCTAGCTTTGAAATTTAAGCTTTCTTATGTCCCATTCTGTTCTGTTTTGTTGTGTTTAATTTTACCCCCTTTAAAATAAAATTTAAAAAATATATATATATATAAAAAAATAAAGAGGGGCAAAGAAAGTGCTCTAAAGGAGCATAAAGGATATAACTGCGTGTATGTTTAAGTGTGTAAGATGACCATATTACTGTTTTTGTTAGATTGTTGAGCAGAACTGTTAACAGTCTCACTGTTTGAATGTCTACTTTGCATGCTTTAATTTTGTAACTTGAACTATTTCCAATGATGACAGTATGTAACTTATCAAGTGGCAATTTCTTAGTGTTTTTGTTTTTGTTTTGTTGTTGTTCTTTTATTTTTTGCCTTTGGAATTCTGTATTGTTGGTACCCTTTTTCTGTTTTGTTTGGTTGTTTTCTTTTTTGTTTTTTCTCTTTAAATAAAATTTTTTAAAAAGTTATATCATGTACAGGTACAAATTCTCTATGATAAATGTGATCATTGTGTATATCTAAAATGTACCAATAAATTCTGATTAGAAAAAGAAAAAATTTTTAAAAAGCAAAGAAAAAGACATCACTGGTTCCTGGATAGGCAAAATCAATATAGTAAAAAGTGCCACACTTTCAAAACTGTTACACAGATTTAATGCAATCCCAATCAAATACCAATAGCATACCTCACAGAATTACAGAAAACAATCCTAAAACTCATATGGAACCAAAACACACCCAGTATAGCCAAAGCAATTCTGGGCAACAAGGACAAAGCAAGTGGCATAACAATTCCCAATTTGAAGTTATAATGCAAAGCTATCATAATAAAAACAGCATGGTACTGGCAAAACATACCTGACAATCAATGGAACAGAATAGAAGATGCAGAAATAACTCCTGGCACACTCAGCTACCTTATTTTTGACAAAGAGACCAAACATCTTCATTGAAACAATGACAGTCTCTTTAATAAATGGTGTTGGTCAAACTGGTTTTCCACATGCCAAAAATTTAACCTAGACTCCGATCTCTCATCAAGCAGTAAATGAAAATCAAAATGGAGCAAAGATCTAAATATTAAAGCAGAAATAGCCTGCTGGATGACAGAATAGGTAGAATTCTTGAAGATACAGGTCTAGGCAAAGAGTTTATGAACCAAACCCCAGTTATAAAGGAAACACTACCAAGAACCAACAACTGGAACCACATCAAATTAAAAAGCTTTGACACAGCAAAAGGAACCATCAACAAAGTGAAGACATGACCCTCATAATGGTTAAAAGAATTTTATCAGTTACTCTGCAGACAAAGAACTAACATCTAGAATATATAACGAACTTAAAAAAAATCAAACCCAAACCAAAAATAGCTATCTAGAAATGCAATTCCTTGGAATTCCCCAAATAGCAGCACAGTGAGTGCCACCAACTCAGCTCCTCCAGGACAAAATATCTAGAGTCTGGGAAATAGCTTGGAGAGGAATCAAAGTGAGTGAAGGACACATGGGAACCATG
This sequence comes from Dolichotis patagonum, assembly GCA_004027295.1. Classification (NCBI taxonomy): domain Eukaryota; kingdom Metazoa; phylum Chordata; class Mammalia; order Rodentia; family Caviidae; genus Dolichotis; species Dolichotis patagonum. Next base: position 43,432 of record PVJX010010962.1, on the reverse strand, counting down.
AGGTAACTGACAGAGAAGAAAACAGGATCATGTAGTACAGAAGAAAGAGATCCTACCATGGAGAGACCTCAAAGTGCCAGCAATGGCAGCTGGCTAGTCATCAGCAGGGAAGCAAATTGAAACCAACAACTTTTCTGCTCACTGAGAACTGGACAACTGCACCAGGACCAGAACAGTCTTCTGCAGCAGGAGCCAGCAAAGAGAATGAGAAACACTGCCTTTAAAGCAGCCTTTTACAGTCAACAGTTGGTGAGTGATCTTGATACATGCACAAGGTCACAGTCATGTGGAGAAGGAGCAGCTAGGGACAGGGAAAAGAAGGGCTGTCTATTTCAACCTTGGTCCCAGAACAGTCCTTTGGCTGCTTCGTACTGCCAAGTTCCCAGAGTGGATGAGGGAAAGACGGTTCCAAAAGACTGTCAGCCATTGGAGAACAGACTGAGGGCAGTAGTGTTGAGAGGTAGGGGCTTGAGAAGACTGAACAGTCTCCTGCAGACTGAGGCCAGTTTCAGCCTAAACTTAGAAAGGACTGAAAGCTCACATTGGTGCCATGTTCCCACTGCAAGCAGATCTCTACACCCAGCATGGTTCTGGGGGCAGACTGCCACCTTAGCCTTCCAGCATGAACAAAGATAGGTCTGTGCTGTGCTCCTTAACCGCAGGCTAAGGAAAAGAGCCACGTGTCCAAAACAATAGAAAACTTCTTTTGCTAGTCTTTATTTGATTGTATTACTTTCTGTTTTTATTTTACTTTTAAATTTTTTTTATTTTCTTTACTCTTTGCTGTTTTCTTCCTTCTGTACATTTCCTACCACATTTTGTTCCATTATTTTGCCCTTTTTTCTTTTATAAGTATGTCTATATATATTGCTTCTCTTCCTCTTGACTTATTTCTCCCAATATAGAGGGGAAGGGAATTCTCCTGTTTCTTTATATCACTCCCACCTTTATACATATCTCTTCAACAGACTCGTTTCTCTTACGTTTTATTCACTGTCAATCTTTCTTTTCTTTCCTCTACATTTTCATTTATCTCCCTTTTTAACTTTTTCTCTAATATTTCTATCAATCATAAGATCTTTTTCCATCTCCATTTCTCACTACCAATTTCATACCATCTTTCCTGTTATTCCCTTCCAAATACATAACAACATTCTCTTATCATCAATAGGATCCTTTGCCCCCTCCTACTTCCTCCTTCCTATACCACTTATTCTTTTTTCTTCTTCTCTTGCCTGCTCTGGTATTACCTAGTCCCCAGCCTCCTGGGTTTTAGATGACTGAGTCTATAAAATTACTGCTGAATGCTGTTTTTCACAAGTACAGGTGACACAGCCATCACATTTGGTACACATTTATTGTGGATCAAGACTAGGGTTGTTATGATGCTTACACTGTAACTGCATTTCTTCTCTAGGCTGAAGGGAGATGTAAAACAAGGTTCATGGTATGTTATTTCTTAACTAGCCTTCATAGATACCACTAAAACAGATTAGCCTGTTACTCTTATGGTTGATTTGATAGCATAGGAATAATCTTTACTCAAAGGACAATTTAGTGTCAGTGAACCTGTCTGCCAAATCCACCATCACACCCAGACAGAAGGATAGCAAGAGGTCCTAACTCAAGAACTCAGAGTGGATCACACTCTGCAAGAATGCCTGCAATTGCCAGCCATGGTGGTGCATGTCTGTAATCAGAAGGCTGAGGTAGGAGGATTGCCAGCCTGGGGTAAATAATGAGCTCAAGGCCAGTCTCAACTACACAGTAAGGAAGGGGAGGGGAGGGCAAGGAAGGGGAGGGTAGGGGAGAGGAAAGAAAAGGATGAGGAAGGGAGGATTAAGAAGGGAGAGGAAGAGAAGGCAAGGCCAGGCCATCCTGCAAACTGGCAAAAAATGTCCAGAGTTTGAGTTAACTTCAGTACTGTGGTGGAGGGATCACAGGAGTTATTAGAGTACAAGTACTGACTCTCCAGCAAAGAAGCTACTTGGGAATCACATATCCAGTGTTTCACTGGAATATTTAATCTGTGTTCTCACTGCACATTTAAGTTTTTGAATATTTCTTGATTTATTTAGTAATGTGGAGTTATGTTATTTTATGGGTTCCTGTGTTTATTAGGTTGACACTTTTGTGTATTTGTTCTTTCACTTGCTCTGATTTAATAGGTATCTAGTTGCTCTCCTTTGTCTTAGCTCTCTATCTATTTTCTTCACCTATAACCTAATAGACATTACCAACATATTTCTTTATTGTTTTCTCAAACACATAAGCTCCTCCTCCTAAGTTTTTAAATTTTTCATATTTAGCTCCCTAACAGTCATTCCTGTCTTTCCCCGTATTAACCCTTGATCCTCTCCGTCCTACACCTTTGGCTCTTCCATATCTTACCTACTTTATTGTCCTCCCTATTATCAAGTGTGGACAACTATATAGCTTTCCTAAGTAACAAAATAAATCCCCTTTCTCCTACATCTTGCTTTTGCCCCATAAAATATCCTCTGAAAACTTGATACTAACCCTGCAACTCAACTAAAAGAGTACGCCAATAAAATCAGACCCCAAATCAACCTTCTTTTCTCAACTACAATTGTTCCCCCTTCACATCTCCCCTTAGTGTCTAACAATCTTCATCGAGCCACCTCCCATCCCTCCCTCCCCACACCACCTACCTCATTGCAGTGCAACCACAGATAATAAATTGTCTCTGTGTATAGAGAATAGACAAAGAATAGAAGAGTAATTGCAAGGACTATCCTATAGAAGTGTTGTAAGATTGAATCTACTAATGCTGCTAAAAACATACATAATTCAGCAAAACGTAAGGACAGAATCAAAATCACCTGAAGTAAATAATGAAGTAAATACTATCACTGGACATGCAAAGCTGAAAACTACTCATAAGGAGGTAACATCCAACTAAAAATCCCCATACAAACCATAAACTCTCTTCAGTTCTCTAGTCCCTAACATGCATTACTCCCAAAAAAAGAGGCCATGCATAATTAAAAAAAAAAAATATATATATATACACACACACACACACACACACACATATATTCATGTAAACACACATATAACTGCAAACAAATAAACACAGATACAGAAAGAAGAATGGGAAAGCAAAGCAAGGAAGCAGAAGATCTCTGAACTCCCTCAACTCTCCCAAGGCAGAACAAGGGATCCCATGCATACCATCAGACCACTGTGCAATGAAAATAGAAATCAACAACAGAAGAAATCTTGGGAAAGGCAAAAACTCCTGAAAAATTACCAATATACTCCTAAACAACCAATGGGTCATTAGAAAAAAAAAAATCAAAGAAGAAATTTAAGAATTTCCAGAAATTAATGATAATAACGGTTGAAAGAGTTTTGCCCTAGAATAAATTACAGGACATTATGGCGGTGGAAGGCCAAATTGGGGATGTTTACCCTGAAGTCACTTCCTCCTTCTCCTGTTACAATTTCCTTTTTCCTTTCCCAGTGCACACAAAGAAAATTCCAATCAACTCCTCGCATGTCATCCATGCCTGCCCTATGTACCATCCCCAGCCAAAGGTTATGTATACCCCATACCCCATACCCAGAGTAGAGGAAAAACCCAGAATGCTTCTGGTTACGAGCTCCTTTCCACGTCCTTAGAATAAAGGCCACTTTTACTTTTATATTCCACTCCTTTATTGTGTCAAAAAACTCTAATATTATGGTGCCGAAACCTGGGATGGCAGAGTAAGTTAGCTCCCAGTTTGAGCTCCCCTGCCAATCTAGGGACCATTTCTGGGAAGCATTTCTCAGAATAATTTCTCCTTTCAATGGAAGCTGTTCAATTTGTCACCATCAGCCTGCATACAACACCAACTTACCTCATTTTTCACAGGTGAGCCATTTTCTGTCAGGGGTCAGGCCCACACTGGATTACCCATTGCTGTCCCTGGACAAAGATAGCAGTTCTCACATTCCTTGGACTGTCTGAGGCAAAGCTGTTACTCTTGTCCTCTGGGATCCCAACCCGTGCTTTTTGGTGACAGCCAATGAGATCTGGTTGGAGCCTTCCTTATCACACTTCCAAAATAGGTGACAGCTTCTTTTGATAAGTGTGATCCAGGACAACTTTCACTTCCTTGGGGACATGGAGGGGGGAGAGCTAAAGCTCTTACATCCCAAGGCAAAGTTGTTCTTTTGGCTCACTTTTAATTTGGTCATGGAGCATACTATTTCCTGTCCCCTGAAAAACACACCTCTGGGGTGCCTGGTTCATAACCTTGGTGCTCTTGGCCTAAAGAAGGCTATAAAAATCAAAAAACTAATCTTTTACTGCCTGGTGGCATGGCCGACCTACAAGCTTAACAGCAGCCCATGGCCTAAAGAGAGGACATTTGACACCTGTATTCTTCAAAATTTATGTAACTTTCGTTACACTGGTGACAAGTTAGCAGAAATCCCATATGTACAGGCCTTCCTTACCCTAAGGATGTGCTCTTCTCTCATTCAGTCGTGTATGGCAGCCCAAATATTTCTAGCTAACACTACTGTACCAGAAACTCTTCCCTCTTCCCTACCAGACCCCTTAGATGATGTGCCTCCTGTCTTTACTCTCCCTCCTCCATATCCCCAAGATCAAACCCCACAGCCTTCTCAGCCAAAGGTTTCTATGCCCCTGCGCTGTCCTCTCCCCCTTCCTCACCCACAGTGGCCTCTAATCCTTCCCTTAGTTTCTCTCTCCAGTCTCCAATTTCTCAATCCCTACCTCCTGAGCCATCTATTCTGTCAGACAGCTCTTCTTTGTCCCCTACCCCTACATCGCCATTTTTCTCTGTCAGCTTACCATACTTGGTCTCATATGTTCCAACCATCTAGCAGGCCACATGGTTCTCAGCAGGCATCTCGCTGCAGCTCGCGTGGAGGACAGCTGCCATCTTGCGGCCTTCCGCCGCCATCTTGCAACAGGTCACAGGGTCAATGGCCGCCATCCTGCAGTCCCTCATCATGTGACCAGCAGCAGCCATCTTGTTGCAGGTCACATGATGACCAGTCGCCATCTTGTGCTCCTTCACTGTGTCACCAGCAGCAGCTATCTTGCTGTGGGTCACACAGTAATCAGTCCACATCTTTTGTTTCCCTGTCACATGTGACAAGTGGCCATTTTGTAGTCAATCATTGGCTAACTGCCCACACAGGCCTGCTGGGCAGTTGGCCACTTGGTGGGTATCTACTCCACAGCCTTCTCAGCCTCAATCTCCAATCTCAATTCAGGAATAGGCTGGCCTCAAGGGATCAGTTCATATTCATGTTCCTTTTTCCCTCTCTGACCTATCTCAGATTAGCTATAAATTAGGTTGCTTCTCTATTGACCCATAGAATTATATTACAGAATTTGAATTTATAACTAATTGTTATGATTTACATTTCAAGGATATTTATATGATTCTGAACACTACCCTCAGCTCACAAGAGCGACCTCAGCTGTGGCAAGCAGCTCAAGAAAAAGCCAAATACAGACATAAGGCAAATACCACTGAGAATGACCCTGGGCCTACTGCAGTGCCTGAACAGGATCCTAACTGGAATTACCAAAATGGAGAAGGTTCTTATAAATTACATCAGATGATTGAATGTATAATTGTGGGCCTTAATAAAATAGTTCACAAACATACTAACTACAACAAGCTTTTAGAACAGATCCAAGAAGCTAATGAGAATCCAGCTGTGTTCTTAAATCGGCTTAAGGACACCTTAATTAAGTTTACTAATGTAAACCCAGAATCTCATGAAGGGACAACTGTTAATAACTCTTTATTTTATTTTTCAGTCTGCTCTTAATATTCATGAAAAATTACAAAAGGCTAAACTTGGCCCTCAAACCCACAGGGAGAGCTTCTTAATATGGCTTTCCGTGTTTTCAATAACAGAGAAAAAACTCAAAAAGAGGAAAAAGAGGCACAAAAAAAGAAACTTGCTAAGTATCAATCTGATCTTTTAGCAGTGGTACTTGGGGCTCCCAAAACAGGAAAACCAAAACAAGGCGAAGCTGCCCGAGCCCCTCCCAGACCATGCTTCAAGTGCAACAAGGAAGGACATTGGGTAAGAGAATGCCCCAACCCAGGCGTTCCTTTGGGGCCTTGCCCCTATTGCAATCTCAAGGGCCATTGGAAAAGCAACTGTCCTAACCACCAGAGAGCAGGTAAGACATCCACTAACTCCTTTCCCTCACAGGAGATCTCGTCACCACCAGATTCATTGCTAACTGATCTACCTGGACTTGCTGCTGAAGACTGACAGGGCTCGGGGCCCATAGGCCCCATTAAGGTATCCTTCTCGGAGCCCTGCGTCTCACTGGAAGTCTCAGGTAAGACACTATCTGTACTTGTAGACAAGGAGGTGACTTGTAGTGTACTTCCTAAGTTTTCAGGTCGTTGTATTAAGTCCTCAGTCTCTGTAGTGGGTGGTGATGGCCAACCTACACAGCCTCTGCAGACAGGGCCTATTCCATGCAGGTTGCAGACTCTCTTCTTTACCCACAGTTTCCTAGCATTTCCAACATGTCCCACACTCCTTTTAGGTAGAGATCTTCTTCAAAAGCTTAACTTCTCCTTTATCTTCTCCCATCTCACAGTTCTCTGTCCTCCAGACACCCTCACAGTGCGCCACAAAGCCATCCCCTCCTCTCCCTTCTTTTCTGGTCAATCCTACAGTTTGGGATACCTCCAACCCCACCTGCACTACCCATGCCGCGACTATTTTAACTTGTCTCAGGGATCCTTCAATTTTTCCTTGCATTCCCCAATATCCTATAGCTCCCAAACATTTACAGGGACTTAAACCTATAATCAAATGCCTTTTAGACAACGGTTTTCTTAAACCTACCCATTCACCCTATAATACTCCCATTCTCTTGTTACTCAAGCCTGATGGGTCTTACTGTCTAGTACAGGACCATAGAATAATCAATAATGCTGTTACCCCAATTCACCCAGTGGTGCCAAACCCTTATACCATGCTTTGTCATATCCCCTCTCCACCACTCACTTTACAGTTGTAGATCTTAAAGATGCCTTTTTTACCATCCCCCTACACCCTGATTGTCAGGATTTCTTTGCATTTACATGGAGTGATCCAGACACTCTCAGATCTCAACAACTTACTTGGACAGTGCTCCCTCAAGGATTTAGATATAGTCCTCACTTCTCTAGCCAAGCTCTTGCCGCTGACCTTGCAGCACTTGACCTTAAAACTAGCACCCTCCTTCAATACACTGATGGCCTTCTCTTATGTTCTCCATCCCACACATTAGCCATACAGCATTCAGCTAGTCTCCTTTATTTTCTTGCCAGTCGAGGGTACAGGGTTTCTCTTGCTAAAGCCCAAATAGCTTCTCCAGAAGTCAAATATCTAGGTTTCTCTCTCACGCCTACCATTCATTACATCACTATAGTTCATAAGGTGATTCCTTGGGATCTCCGGTGCCCACAACCAAACAACAGGTTATATTTTTCATAGGTTTAGCTAATTTGTTTCGTATCTGGATTCCTAACTTTGCAGCTCTAGCCCAACCCCTCTACAAAGCTTGTAAAGGCTCCTTACCAGAACCCCTAAACCCCACTATGCCCATACATGTCTCCTTTCATAAACTGAAAGAGGCTCTCCTAAGGGCTCCAGTCCTTTCCCTTCCTGACCCCACCCAACCTTTCACTCTGTATACTGGGCCACACGACTGTAAAGTGAGTGGCGGAGGGGGGATATGAGAGAGCATGGTATAAGGATTTGGCACCACTGGGTGAATTGGGGTAACAGCGTTATTGATTACTCTAACTCTGTACACTCTCAGGGCCACAATGCTGTAGGTTTACTAGAACACAAAAAGGGACCTTCTTTTCAAGCAGTAGCTTACTTGTCAAAGCAGTTAGACAACACAGTAAGAGGATGGGCACCTTGTTTCCGAGCCCATGCGGCTGCAGCCCTACTGACACAGGAAACTAAAAAGTTTACATTAGAGCAGTCTATTACAGTACACTCACCTCATCATCTAAGTGATGATCTTATCTCACATAAGACACTCCCTGCCCTGATGACCCCTTCTCGCCTTCAACAGGTACATCTAGTCCTCCCTCAGGACCCTTCTATCTCTATTGCAACTAGTGGTCATCTTAATCTGGCAACTTTGCTTCCCACCTCAGAGGGCCACCCTCACCATGACTGTACTGAGGTCTTACAGATGACTCCCACCCTTTCCCTCACATCAAGTAGCACACCTCTCTCTAGCCTTTTACGCATGGTTCATAGATGGTAGTTCAACAAACACAGACAAACAAAAGAGAGCAGGATGTATAACAGTTAACAAGTCAAAAGTCATAGAGACTAATCCACTGCCACCTGGGACATCTTCCATAGGGTAGAACTTATTGCTCTTATGAGGGCTCTTACACTAGCAAAGGACAAAGTCATAAATATATACACTGATTCAAAGTATACATTTAGCATTTTACACTCCCATGCCACTATCTGGCAAGAAAGGGGTTTTATCAACTCTCAGGGAACCCCCATCATTAATGTGCCTCTTATCCTTAAACTCCTAGAAGCAGTAAAACTTCCAAAGCAAGCAGCAGTTATTCATCGTAGGGGACACCAGAACTCTGCAGATCCCATTGCTCAAGGCAATGCCTTTGCAGATTCACAAGCCAGGCTAGCTGCACGAAGGTCATATCCTTCTCATCTCCTGTCAGTCCCAAACACTCTACTTCAACCTAATTATTCACCAAAGCAACCACAATTACTTCATAGACAAGGTTACACACAAAACACTCAGGGATGGATTTTCTAGGGATCAAAACTTGTTCTCCTAGATTAATAGGCCTTAGACATCATCACTGACTTACACAACTGTTTCCATGTAGGATCACAGGCCCTATACAGACTCTTAGCCCCAGTAGTTACACATCCTTCTCTGAGGGCTGTCATTCTTCAGATTACTCACACCTGTCATCTCTGTGCTAGGACCTCTCCTCAGGGACACATAGTACCCCCTTCCTTTACTACTCATCAATTTCGCAGACACACCCCTAGTCAGGACTGGCAGGTAGATTTTACACATATGCCTCGCCACAAAACACTCAAATATCTTCTCACCTTTTTTTATACTTATCCAGGACTGAAAGAAGACTTTCCAACAACCAGGAAGACCGCTGATGTAGTTACTAAAGTTCTGTTACAGGAAATCATACCAAGGTTTGGTCTACCACAGAGTATTTATTCAGGTAACGGTGGAAAGCCAAATCGGGAATGTTTACCCTGAGGTCACTTCCTCCTTCCCCTATTACAACTTCCTTTTTCCTTTCCCAGGGCATGCAAAGAAAATTCCAATCAGCTCCTAGTGCGTCATCCCCCTAAAAACACCCTCTAAGCACTCCTCGCCTTAAGCACCACCCCCAGTCAAAGGTTACATGTACCCCTATACACCATATCCAGAGTAGAGGAAAAACCAAGACCACTCCCAGTTATGGACTCCTCTCCCATCCTTAGAATAAAGGCCACTTTTACTTTTATACTCTGCTCCTTTATTGCTCCGAAAAACTCTAACAAAGGGTATGACTCATTAAAAGCTCTGGGATATTATAAAAGCAGTTATAATAGGAAAATTCATTGCAATCAATGTTCAAATTAGGAAAACAGACCTCACTCAAAGAGACAACATTATGAGAAATCTTGCTAGGCACGGTGGCACACATCTGTAATCCCAACACTCGGGAGATTAAAGCAGGAGGATCATTGTGAATTTGAGACCAGGCTGGAATACAAAGTGAGTTCAAGGTCAACCTAAATTGCATTGTGAAACCCTGTCTCAAAAAGCTGAAAACAACACCAAAAAAAGAATAACAAAAAAAAAGAAAAAATCTATTAAAAAATAACAAAGAAACAAAACAAAAATCTTAAAATACTTGATTTGTTCTGAGGCTTTTTTTTTTTTTTTTTAGCTACATACTACAGGTTGGTCTCAAACTCACTATGATTCTCCTGCCTCAACCTCCTAGGTGATTACAGGTATGCACTACCATACTCCGTGATTAAAGTACTTGAAAAACAATAAACCAGTCTCACACCAAAATTAAGGAGATTAACTACAAAGGTAAGAGTAGAAATCAATGAAATTGAAAAAATTTTTAAAAGTAAAAAACTGGACAAATTGAAGAGCTGGTTCTTTGAAAGAATAAACAAAATAGATAAGCCCCTAGGCAGACTTACAAAAAAGAAAGTGAGAAAAGACAAATGACAAACATTAATGCAATTAGAAACTAAAAAGATGAAATCACAGACACTGTGAAAATCCAGAAGACAGTAACTACTTTGAAAAATTATATTCCAACAAATTAGCAAATTTTGAAGAAATGGACAGATTTCTAGACACATAAAAGCTACCAAAACTAACCCCAGAAGGCATAAATATGCTTACCAACCCAATAACAAATAATGAAATTGACACAGTAATAAAGAATCCACCAACTAAAAACACCTCAGGACCTGATGGATTCACTGTTAAATTCTACAAAACCTTTAAGGATGCTGTATCACCAATACTCCTCAAGTTCTTCAAACAAAGTAAAACAGATGTAGTGCTCCCAAACTCATTGATGGAAACCAGTATCACCCTGACCTCTAAATCAGATAAAGACCCAACTAAAAAAGAAAACTATAGGCCAATCTCTTTCATGAACATAGACGTAAAAATCTTCAACAAGATGTTAGCAAATCAAATGCAGTACAGTATCAAAAAGATCAAACATTATGATCAAACAGGCTTCATGCCAGAGATGCAAGAATGATTCCGCATATATGAGACAATACACGCAATACCTCACATAAACATAACCAAGGTCAAAAACTTATATGATCATGTCAACAGATGCAGAAAAGCCTTGATAAAATCCAACACCCTTTCATGATAAAAAAAAAAAAAAACAATTTGAACAGGTATAGCAAGACCATACTTGCTATGATAAAAACATATAATAAAAGCAATATATGACAAACCAACAGCCATCATCATGCTAAAGAGAGAAAAACTAGACCTATTATCTTTCATCACATACTAAATTAAAATCAAAATGGATCAAAACCCAAACATTAAACAGCAACACTAAACCTACTGGAAGATAAAAAAGGCAAAATACTTGAAGAAATGTGTAGGAAAGAAAGGCTTTCCTAAACAGAGCCTTAACTGCACACGAAATAACAGAAAAAATTAACAAATGGGATTACATCAGAATAAAATCTTCTGTACAGCAAACGAATTAGTACAGTGCTGGCCCTGAAGCAAGGCCAGAAGATCACTGTAGCTGCTGGTTTCAAACAGGAGCCTAAAGAGAATTCTTTCTGTGGTCTGTTGGCCATTTCAGAACTTTGGAAATGGAATGGTCAATTCATCAGAAAGAAATAGCAGGTGAGTATGGCAGACTTTAGGGGGCCTGCAGGGGAGAGACCCTGGCACCTCAGGACCTGCACCATGCAGTTGACTCAGGGTGCCGGGAGAACAAGGAGATCCTCCCCTCTCTGGGGGACGGCTGTGAGTGTGGTTGACTTTTGACGGCCTGAAGGAGAGAGACCCTGACACATCGGGACCTGCACCATGCGGTTGATTCAGGGTGCCAGGAGAACAAGGAACTCCTCCCCTCTCTGGGGGGTGACTGAGAGTGTGGCCAACTTTTGGCAGCCCAAAGGAGAGAGACCCTGGCATGTCGGGACCTGCACCGTGCGGCTGACTCAGGGTGCCGGGAGAACAAAGAACTCCTCCTCTCTCTGGGAGGCAGCTGAGAGTGTGGCAGACTTTCGGCGGCGTGAAGGAGAGAGACCCTGGCACATCGGCCCTGCACCGTGCGGTTGACTTGGGGTGCCGGGAAAGCAAGGAACTCTTCCCATCTCTGGGGGGCGACTGTGATCCTGCCTGCGTGTGGGCTGAGAATCAGACATCTCATGTCGTCCGGTCCCCCATCCCGCGTCCCCCCTCCCCCTCCCCCCTGCCTAGCAAGTGGAAGCCAGTGAACTACACATCTTGTGAAAAGATTGACTATATTATTTAGTATGAGCTCTCCATATGCAAAGATAAGGACAACCATTTGGAAGAAAACAAGAGACAATATGACAGATAGTGAAGATCTCCCATTATCTTGCTTTGAAATTTATGCTTTCTTATGTTCCATTCTGTTCTGTTTTGTTGTGTTTAAGTTTACTCCCTTTTAAAATAAAATTTAAAAAAAATTTAAAAAATAAAATAAAATAAAAGGCTGAAAAAAATTAAAAAAGAAATGGAAATTAAAACAACACTGAGATTCCACTTCACTCCAGAAAGAATGGCTATCATCAAGAAATTAACAAGTAACAAATGCTAGCAAGGGTGTGGAAAAAAGGAACCCTGCTCCATTGTTGGTGGAAGTGTAAATTAGTATAACCACTATGGAAATTCCTTAAAAAACTAAAACAACAGGTTCCCTTTGGCCCAGCTGTATCCCTTCTAGGTAGCTTCCCTAAAGAGTTAAAAGCATTGTATGGCAGTGATAAATGCATACTTATATCAGCACAATTTATAATAGCTAAATTGGAAAACAGCCCATCTGCCCATCAGTGGATGAATAGAAAAAAAATGTGGTATTTATATATAAGGAGTACTACTGAGCCAAAAAGACAGATAAATTTAAGTCATTTTTAGGTAACTGATACATCTTAAGACCATACTGAAATAAGTAAGACACAAGTTTAAATATCACATTGTTTCTCTTGTACTAGAAACCAAAAGGGTAAATAATGATCAAAACAGAATATTGGGAAGTAGGAGGAATATGTTCAAATGGGAATTGGAACAAGGAAGGGCGCAAACAAAAGGAAAGAAAGGGAAAAGGATTTTTAAACAAGAGATTGGTAGGGGAAACATGGAAACAAAGCTTTTGTAAATGGAGAGGGGGAAAAATGATTGAAAAGGGGAGAGGGTAGGAAAAAAAGAATTGACATATTATGTACAGGTACAAATTCCCTATGATGAATGTTATCATTATACACAGCAAATATGTACTAATGAAAATACATTTAAAAAACAAAATGCAACAATTAATAATTAGATGCTCATAAAAACTTATAATCAACTGTGGTATAATTTTATTTTGAAAGCAAAAAGATGTTAACAAGTAAAATTTAAATTACTGTATTTACCTGCATTGTGTGTCTCCCGGTTTTTCTTTCTGGAAAAAAAAAAAAAAACAGGTATATAGATAAAAGATAACATAAAGATAATGAGAAAACATTTTATTATGTACTTTATATTTTGAGAACCATAAAAATTAAGTTTTATGAGTTTGTATTTGTTGTACCAACAAGAAGTCACTTGAAGAAAAAATTCTTAGTGTCTCCCATGGCATGAAAACTTAATGACTCCATATAAATTTAGAAGACACCATTTCCAGAAGTAACCAAAATTCTAGATTCTTTAATACCCAAAAGTCATGGGTTGAAAATAGAATCAATCACTGAAACTTTTGCAATTCTGAAAAATGTAATTTAGGTGCTAGCAAATTCTCAAAGTATGTGCCATGCATGTGGCTTCTGATGTTTGCCCTGGAGCCCAGGCAGGAGTGCGAGTAACTCTGCAATCCCCAGGAAGAGAAATGTGTTGGCCAACAACACACTTAAGCACTGACAACTGGCACTTGAGTCATCTTTTGCATCTGTACCCTTAGATTGTCCAAACTTCTAAAGTCTTCTGGAAGATTGAGACAGAAGGATTACAAGTTTGAGTCCATGCTGGGTAATTTGGTAACTTAGTGAGACCATCTCTAAAATAAAAAATAAAATGAGCACTGCAGATGTATTTCAGTGCAAAGGGAAAGGGCTTGGATTCAATCCACAGTCACACACACACACACACACAGACACACACACAGACACACAGACACAGACACACACACACACACACACACATACATACACACACACACACACACACACACACACACACACACACAGAGAAAGAGAAAGGAAACAGAGACAGAGATGACAGAGACAGAGACAGAAACAAAGACACCCAGTAGCTCTTTGGTAAGGCATGAGAATAGTAATTTTAACATTAACAAAGGCACTAGCCATGCAATTCTAAGAAGAGATATTGCCCAAAATATCAGACATTTAGAAGATGATTTCTTTTTTAAAAAGTAATATTTTATAGACAGGTATATTGCCATTAAAGGATTACAATGTTGCAAAATGTCTATGTCTATTTGAACTGACTATAGACTAATTGTTTCAGGATTTACAAAATATTATATGCTAGGGCTGGGGATTTAGCTCAGTGGCATAAGTGCCTGCCTGGCAAGCGCGAGGTCCTGAGTTCGATCCCAAGTACCGCAAAAAAAAAAACATATATATATATATATATATATATATATATATATATATATATATATAAAATATGCTAGTAAAAATGTCATTAAAAACTAAACACTGAGCACAGATTATCATGATTCACTATTTTAATTCTTACTCCTTGGATTGCTAGAATAAGAAAGAGAGGTAAAATTTAACCATATGCCCTTCAGTAAATTTATTTACATTTATCCACACGTATTTCTGGAGATTAATCATTTTCTAGCCATCACATGAAAGTGCACTTGTGAAATGGGAACTACTTGTGCTTCTTACCAGCCCAAACTGTATATATATTATTTCTGGACTGTGGATACATACCTGTGCTGCTTTTTTGTAGGAGTCTCATGCTCTGTCATTTCTGGCATGGTGACAGTGATAGGAACCTACAAAGGAACAAAAGAAGACAGACAGTTTAGTCACTCTAGAATCTTGGGAAAATGACCAATAATAATTTGATTTGACTATGAAAATGCTAAGAAATAAAATGATCTTGAAAAGGCACTGAGTTAGATACTGTGGATGGAAAGAGGTGCAGGAAAACAGAGCAAAAAAGTATAACTTGGAGATGTAAAACAAGGTGAATGCCAAATGTGAGAAATTGCCAGAAAAATGCTTAAGACTGGAAAAGAAAAGGATCATTGCCTTGGAAATCAAGAAAAGATTAAATGGGATATAAATTTGACCAAGACTTAGAAAGACAGGTAGCACATATTCAAGTTCTGGGTGTATTCTTTGTTCATGACACTGAAGTGTCATTCAAAGTATAAACTAGAATGATTGCTCTCTGAACATAGAAAAATCCAAAACTTCCAAATGCACAGATGTAATATTCTATCTGTGTAAGCAAATGTTCATTCGTTCACTCATTTGCTGAATTTTCTTTAAACTCCTAGAAATCTCAGGTTATCATATGAAAGTCATTAATATCTGAACATGAGAATTATATTCATATACTTACATAAAATATAAGACTACTAAAGAACATACAGACTATAGGGAAACATATATGTGTATGGGAAAAGCCTAGAGGCAAAAACACTAATATATTAATCATAGTTATGTAAATCATCAATATAATAGGGATTTCTTTCTCTTCTGTTATTTTCAATAAGTTCATAATGAAAACTTTGATGCTTTTAAATCCTGGGAACTGACAACCTTCCAAACGAGGTCTGCCAAGCTGGTTAGCTGTTCTAGTAACTGGAAGAGGTGCAAGTGTAACTGTCCCTTGTTCCTCTGAAAAAGGAAAGAAAGTTCCAAGGATGAAGTCCAAAGTCAGAACCAGAACTTCTTCCATTTCCCAGCTGTCAGGTTTTGGGCAAGCTGTCTAACCTGTTGGAACCTCAGTCGTGTCACCCGTATCACTGGATCATTTTGAGATGGGAAAGAAATTATGCAGGAAGCTGGGGATGGCTTCATGCCAGCACTCAGGGGGCTGGAGGCACAGAGAGTGCTGCTAGTTTGAGATCTGACTTAACTACATAGAAACAATCTATCAAAGAAGAGAGGAGAGGAGGAGGGCAGGTGAGAAAAGAGGAAGGGAGAGACAGAGGAGGGGTGGGGAGGAGAGAAGAGGAGAAAGGAGAGAGGGAGGGTAAAGTAGGGGACGGGGAGGAGGAGACAAGGGGAGACAAGGGGAGGAGGAGGAGAGGACAGGGGAGGAGAGGAGAGGGGAAGAGAGGCGAGGAAAGGGGGAGGGAAGGGAGAGAACCAGTGAGAGTAAGAGTGAGGGTAAGGACAGCACAACACCATGGGGCGTGCAATAATAAGAATTGAAGAAACATTAGCTATAAGTATTAACCAGGTATTTTAGGATAAACTCTACCCCTAGAAAGGAAGGAATTTTACTTTGTGAAAGGGAATATAGCCAACCGTGATGGCACATCCTGTAATTCAAGTACTTAGGAGGCCGAGGCAGGAAGGTTATCAAATGTTCAAGCCTGAACTACACAGAGAGACCCTTTCTCAAAAAACAAACAAAAAAAACCAACCAGATACACAAAAAGAAGAAATTCAGACAGGCAAGGAGATGACAGTTAAATACTGACTAAAGCAACCAAAAGAGAAATGTATACTCAAGATTCATTCCCAGCAGCGTATTCCTATTGTGCCTTCTCTCTACAACTTGTGAAGGTACATGGGCCTAAAAGCCATGCACTCACTTCAGATAACCACTTAATGATAACACGGGACAAGTAAAGAAATAATCTCTGTCACCTTTCTCACCCAAGAGTTTGCAGCGTTTCTTCACTTTTGATTCCTGGCTTCCAACACCTGTTTTTGATCCAAATCTATCATCTTCAGCCAGAAGATGGTCTATAGGTTATGTTTTCTTCTAACTACAAAAGAGAAAAATCAGTGAATGTTTATAGTTGCTATGAGTCCATGAGCAGCAAGTGGGGTAAGGGCTGGCACCTGATGGCATGCGGGCAGATTTTCAGTGGCATGCACAAGGACCCTGAATTCTCTCCACAATTTGAAAGTAAATGAATGCAGTTGCTCCCAAGTCACTTTCCAAGGCACTACCCACACTCTGCCTACAAGCCAAGGCCAGCCCTGGAAGGCTATACAAACTCAGTCCCTCAGTCCTCACTGCCCGTGGTCCCTCACATAGATCTACCCTCAAATCTAAGATGATCTTCCCTTCAATTCCCTACTTCCCTCTTTTCTCTCAGAACAGTAACTGGAAACTTTAGATAGCACTCAGATCTGTGTGTGACATGTGCTCGAAAAAATAAATAAAAAACAGATTTCAGATCATCATCCAAGACTTGATAAATGAAACGCCTCAGGAGGGACCAGGAATTTGCATTTTCAACAAGTTCCTTATGTGGTTTTTTTTTTCTTCCTTCTCTTCTTCCCCTTTCCCTCTTTTGGCACAGAAAGTTTGAGAAGCTTAGTTGTATTTTAGGATAATGTTTCCCAAACAAAAGTTTCTTCATATTTGTTTCATGTCTGTTCTTTCTACCTCTTCTTGTACTCACAGATTTGTTTCATGTCTGTTCTTTCTACCTCTTCTCGTACTCACAGGAAACCCCTTCTCTCTAGCCCTTTCTCTACTGTTTTTAATCAATATAGATTAATTTTGTAGTTTCTAGAAATTTTAAGTTTTATTAACTGACACATAAAAATTGTACATATACATCTATTTATAGGTACACTCAACACATGTACACACAGTGTAATGTTCCAATAGGATAAATCCATCCCCAAAGCTTTAACTTTTTTTTAAACTACAGATTGAACCCATGGACACACACATGCTAGGCACTCTACCACTGAGGTACCACTTAAGACCTTTACTTTTTAATTTTTTTTTACTGTAAATTGCTGTAAATTGCTAGGCTGGTCTTGACCTTGCAATCCTGTCTCAACCTCCCACCTCCCAAGTAGCTGGGATAACAGTCATGAAACACTGTGTTTGGCTGTGTTTCTTTCTGGGAAGAACACTGGAAATTTTTCTGCCAGCTTTTTTATATTACCATTACCCTTAGTCATGCTACTTTGTAACAGAACACCAGAATTTTGTCCTCCTCCGAATTATATTTTAGTACCCACTAATCAATCTTCCCCCATCCCGCCCTCCCCACTACTCACTTTCCTCAGCCTCTGGTAACCACCATTTTACTCTCAACTTCTGCAAGATCCACATTTTTAGATTGCACAGATGAGTGAAATCATGTGATACCTGTCTTTCTGTGCCTGGCTTATTTCACTCACCGTAATACCTTCCATTTGTATCCATGTTGTTGTAAATGACTGTATTCCATTTCTTTTAATGCTAGAATAGTATTGCATTTCCTTAATCCATTCACCAGCTGATAAACGGTTAGGCTATTTCCATTTCTGGGCTACTGCAAATAGTGCTGCCATGAACATGTGTGTACAGATGTCTCCTGGACAGATTGATTTGATATCTTTTGGACATACACCCAGTAGTAGTATTGTGTATAATATCACAGTCCTATTTTTAATTTTTTGAGGAACCTCCATACTGTTTTCCACAATCTTTGCATTCCCACCAACAGTGTACAAGGGTTCCTTTTTCTCTACATCCTCCAAGCAGGTTATTTCAAGAATGTAACCAATACCTTAATTCCAGTCCTTCCCCTGCAGCACTTTTGAAAGGTCACAGATAACTTCGTGTTATGATTAAATTACTTATGATTACTTTATATCACAAAGTAAAAGTTCTAAGTCACTAAATATGTAGAATTTTAAAGTGAATGATATTAGGGGCCTATTATACAAGTAAAACATTCATTGTACCAGAATTTTTTTTTTTTTAAATCGGTACCAGGGATCAAACTCATGACCATGAGCTTGCAAGGCAGGCACTTATGCCGCTGAGCTAAATCCCCAGCCCCTAGAATTTTAATTGAAAGAGGAATACAAGTGCAAACTGAAATCATCCAGTTTACCAAATGCCATTATGACTATCCATCTCAACCCAAATTTTAATTAATTTAATTACATCCAATATCACGCAAAATATTATCATGCCACACTGGGCGTGATGCTACCTGTCTGTAACCCCTGCACTTGGAAGGCTGACAGAGTAGGACTGCCATGAATTCAAGGCCAGACTGGGCTACACAGAAAGGCCTCATCTCAAAATATTTTTTTCATGTTCAATTATTTCAATATTAAATTACATCCCACATGTTAAAAAAGACTATATATTAGAAAAATTATATTGTTATAAATCTGTCTACCTACTAATTAACCTACTAATCAGCAAATGGCTTTTGTTTTTGCTTTTGATTCTAGGGATTGAACCCAGGGCCTTATGCATGCTAAGCATGTGCTCTACTACTAAGCTACAATCTGAGCCTAAAATGACATTTTAATATAATATTTACAAGACTAAACACAAATAATTCTTAAAACATTTAAGGTCACATAAATTTTAATAAAAAATGCTAAAATATGATCTGAGTAACCAATAAATTACCATTTTATGATAAGTATTTGGTGATTAATCAAATCTAATGATTCTCAGATTGTAGTTCTTATAGGCACAAAATCACATTTTTTTCTTATTAGTCCATGTACAGAATGGTGAGGTTTGCTCTGGAAATTGTTACAGGCATTTACCATATCTTGATTATTTTCAACCCCATTATCCACCTCTGTCCTCCTCCTTCCCCAATCTCCCAAAGTCAACCTTCTAGCTTCCTGTTATCTCTCTATATTTGTTTATCATGTAAAGTTTCTCATATAAGAGACATGTAATATTTAACCTCTTGAGTCTGGCTTATTTTGCTTAGCATGATGGTCCTGAGTTCTATCCATTTTCCTACAAGTGACATGATTTTATTCTTTATGGTTGAACAATATTTCATAGTGTATTTACACCACATTTTCATTGTCCATTCATCTGTTGATGGGCATCTAGGTAGCCTCTAGAGCTTACCTATCATAAATTATGTGGCTATAAACGTAAGTATGCATGTATCACTATAGTGTATTCTCTTTAATTCTATTAGAAACATACCTAGAAGTATTGCTAGATCAAATGGTCTGTGTCTGTCTGTCAATCCTTCCTTCATTCCTTCCTTCCTTCTTTCTGAGACAGGGTCTTGCTGAGTAGTTCAGGCTGGCCACAGAGTTGTAGCCCAGGTTGGCCTTGAACTCTGAGTGATACTCCTACCTCAGCCTCCTGAATGCTGGGATTACAGGTACACAACACCATGCCCAATTTCAAATGGTATTCCTATTTTTAGTTTTTTGATGAATCTCCATTTTGATTTCCATAATGGTTGTACGACAGTTTACATTCCCACCAACAATGTAGGAGGGTCTCTTATTTCCCACACATGTTAATATTCTTTGTTTTTTGTACGCATTGCAACAACCATTTTGGCTGGGATAAGATAAAATCTCAAAGTAGTTTTGCTTTGCATTTTCCTAATGTTTAAAGATGCTGAACATTATTATCATATATGTACTGGTCATCTATAGGTATTTTTTGCTCTGTTCCTATCTTTTGCCTTCTTTTCCACTTTACTACTAGGAATTAAACATAGCCTTTGCATTAAGCTTCCCTTTCCCTTTTTAAGATTTTGACATAAAGTACTGCTAAGTTGCTAAATTGTCCTTGTTAGGCTCAAATTTGCAATCCTGCCTCAGACTCTAGAATGCTAAGACTGCAGGCCTATGCCTCCATACCCAGCATCTTTTGTGGATTTTTAGATTGGGTTATCTGTTTATCATCTGTGTTAGCTTTCCACCAGTTATAAAATACCTGAGAAAAATCAACTTAAAGAAGAAAACGTTTTTGGTTCACAGTTCAGCACATAGTTGGCTAGCTGCATTACTTTTGGCTGTATAGCTAGGCAGAAACACCACAGCAGAAGAACACAGCAAAGGAAAGCTGCAGACCACATGGCAGCCAGGAAGCAGAGGGGAAAGAGAGCCTATACTCGAGGTTTCTTCCTCTGCTTTTGCTCCAACCAGGCCCCCAGCCTAGTGGCAGGTGCCACCTATATTCAGGGCAAGTCTTTCCTACTGGTTTGCTGTCCCATATACCAACCGTCTCTGGAAACACCCTCACAGACATCTATAAGCGTGCTTACTAATTTCCTAGGCATAGCTCAATCTAATCAAGTTGACAATCAAGATTAACAAATACACACTGATTCATATAAAGCTGTTTACACAGTACATTCTAGATTCTTGTCCTTTGAAGTATAGTTTGCAACTATTATTTCTTATGATGTGGTCTGCCTGTTCATTTTCGTATAGTGTTTCTTGTGAATAAAAGTTCTCACTGAAATATAATACCAATGTTTTCTTTTATAACTATTTTTTATGTCTTGTCCAAAAGAATTCTACCCAACCCCAAGATATTATTCTAAGATTGCCTCTAGAAAGTTCATAGTTTTAATTGTTACATTTAGGTCAATGATCCATTTTATGCATGACATGAGAGGGAGGTCAAAATTCATATTTTGCCAGGGTTGGTGGCACATGTCATATCAGAACTTAGGCGGCACAGGATCACTCTGAATTCAAGGCCAGCCTGGGCTACACAGTGAGTTCAAGGCCAGTCTAAACTGTACAGCCAGACCCTATCTCAAAATACCAGAAAAAATTCACTTTTTCCCACATATATATGTAGTTAATCCAATACTACTGTTGAAAAGATTTCTTTTCTTCAACAGGTAGTTCTGCCACTGTTTTTCAAAGTTAAATGTCCACATAAGTGTGATTCCATTTCTAAGCTATTCCAATCTCAGAACCTTGGGAGGCAGAAGTTTCATAATATATACTTCTACATACTTCTTAACTGATTCTTGTGTACCCTAAACTTTAAGATGAATTATAAATTACTTTAATACTCCTTCCTCTAAAACTGATACAAACTGAGGAACTCACAAATTAAGGTCCATGTTGAAAGATCAATGAACTTAAAATGAGAACCTGAGTTTTAGTTTTAGGTTTGCTATTCAATAACTAGGTATTATCAGTATCTGAGTACTGTAAAACAAAAGACTGTACCAAGCCATTCAAGTATGGTTTGAGTACACATCTTGTCCTAGAAATTGTATACATATACAGAGATGAATAAGGTACGTCTGCCCTCAGTAAGAGTACAGGCTACATCAGTGTTATCTGAAAGGCCTTTCTGCAATAATGGAAATAATCTGTATCTGTTCAACATGGTCATCACTAGTCACGTGCAGTTATTAATTACTTAAAATGTGGTTAGTGAGCTAGTGGAACTAAATTTTAAATTCCATACAATCTTAAGTAATTTAAGCTTAAATCTGTATTAGTACACATGTCTAATGGCTACCATATTGAATAGCATAGGAAACAAAAGATAATAAAAAGATGAATTACAAAAACTGATTAGTGGGGCTTGTCTTGCATGCACAAGGCCGTGGGTTTGATACCCAGCAGCCCACCACCACTACAAAAAAAAAAAAAAAAAAAAAACCCACTTAAAAAAAACTGATTAGTGAATGTCAACTTCCAGGTTTAGATACTGTTCTATAGCTATATAAAATACCACCATTGCGAAGGCAAAGTAAAGGGTACATAAACTCTTTGTACTATCTTTAAAATTTCCGATGATTCTATACTTATTTTATTTTTATGTTAGAATAAAACAAAAGAAAATAGAATAAAGTCAATCAAAACGAGACTGTGTGACACAGAATTTCAAAATAAGATAATAGGAAATCAACAATGGTTACCATAATGCCTTTTGCTGTCTTCAAAACAGCTGCCCATACCTTCAGACATAGTAAAATCAAACAAAACAGAAACAGAATTAAAACAAAACAATGAATGCAATATAGGACTTCAAAACAAGATAATAATAAATCCAAAATGGCTACCATAAGAGATCTTATCTTTGAAATAGCTGCCCATGCCATCAGATACAATAAAATCAAACAAGATAAAACAGAATAGGGCCAGAGATTTAGCTCAGTGGTAGAAGCGCCTGCCTGGCAAGTGCTCAAGGTCGTGAGTTTGATCTCTAGTTAAAAAAAAAAAAAACAGAATAAAACCCAACCAAACAAAACAATGAGAATGACACTGGATTTCAAAACAAGATAACAGGAATTAACAATGACCACCACCTTCATAAGCAGATCCCCTATATTTGCTACACTGCATATTGTTATTCTCTGAATAGATGAGACTACCAGCTTTAGGCCTTCAAAGTCAGTGAAACACTAAACGCTACGAGCATTAAATTGTATATATTGTATTCCACATCATGCAACACAGCCTGTTTCTCCAGATCAGCTGGTTGCTTATGGGAGTGGTGAGGGGGATACATTGGCTCTTCTTGTCTCCCCACCTGTATGCCAGAAGGGGCTGGCGTCTGGTTCTTCCCCAGTCAGCCTGTGCATGGTGCCAACTCACTGGCTTCTTGTTGACTTGTTCTCCTCCTCCCCAGTCTGTGAATGGTGCCAACTCACAGGAGCTCTACACTTACTTTAATTCCAAAGTTTAAAAAGTTAAAGGGTGAGAGGACAGAAACGAGAGGGACTAGCCATCTTGATCATAAAATGCCATTTTGCCCACGAGGGATCCCTGGCACACATCCCTAACACTATGGGCTAAACAAAGTCATTAAGAGTCAGCTGAGTGCTTTATACTGGCCACTTATGTGTGAACTGTTTCTTAAATGATGTTCATATATTCATAGATCAGGGAGAGGATGTTGTCTGTCTACTTCTCTTCTAAGAAGGTTCAAGTATACTCTGGTTAGTCAAGGGCTACTTCTGTCTAGCTTAGCATGTAAAACCCTTCTTCCTACCTTAGGGTGCAGTGATCCTTCTACCCTGATGCTAACCAAGTCATGCTTCTGTAAATAAATCACTAATAATCTGTATTTGTGTAATCTTGAATTTATCTGCCTCTTCTTTCTGCCTTTGGTCGCTGGTTCTCATACACTAGGTTTTCCCAAAGCAACTACTAATGGTCATGGAATTTCTATTTTGGGTAATGAAAATGTTCTAAAATTGACTGTGGTAATGATTTGTAAAACTTTATGAACAAGCTAAATATCATTACTGTGTCCACTTTAAATGAGTGAACTATATATGTGAATGGTATTAAAGCTGTTTTCCAAAAATAAAATAAAATTTAAATTTTTAAATAAATTGAAAAATTAGTAAATATTACCTCAAGGATTTATTAGTAAAATGCTATGTGAGAAATTGAAAAATTAGTAAATATTACCTCAAGGATTTATTAGTAAAATGCTATGTGAGAACAGATAAGCATGTTTCTTGTGGGTTAAAGAAAGAAAAGTTTTAGAAAATATGTAAGTGGAACAGAAAGTAGGTAGAAAAAGGATATGAGGGAGAAGAAAGAAAAACTTCAAGGGCGATGAAAGAAACAAACAAAAAAAGCCTGGTGAGTCTGAGGACTGCAGTAGGACTACAAGAGACATGGGAAGAACAAAAAGAGGCAGCAGGTGTGGGCAGAAGGACAACTTGGACAAGACTATGAAGGAAAATGTGTAAGACTAATGAATGTGTTTTGATTTTATCTTGAGATCAGTGGTTCCCGATACCAATTCATAAACTAGCAAAATATCAATATATGAAGTAATGTTTCTATTTTTATTGATATATAATTTACACGTAAGTCAGCAGCTTAAATACGTATCTCAATGAATATTTACATATGAATATCCCCATGCAATTCCACTCAAATTAAGACAGAACATTATTAGCTTCTCAAACAGGTCATTTGTATTCCTTACCACTTGTCTTAGTTAATTTTCTCATTGCTGAAACAAAATACTCAAAGTTAAAGGAAGAAAGGTGTATTTAACTCAATTTGTAGAGGTTCAATCCATAACTGGTCGGCTCTAAGGCAGGGTAATATCGCAGAGGAGAAATAGTTCATAGTGGGCAAAGGGTAGCAAAGCAACAAGCGATGGCCACAGCTCTTCTTAGTCCTTATATCTTATATAGGCTACTGAGGGCAGGCAGCACTCACACCCGTAATCCTAGTGCCCTTGATCCTAGCTAGCACTGCGCCATGAATCCATCCCAGTATCACACATTCTAGGTCCAGCCACCTCTGAAAAGTTTCCACATATGACTGCAGGAGGCTTTGGGGGGACATCTAGACACAAGCCATACACCAGGGATTTTTCACATAGTTGTTAGTCATTTATACTTCTTCCTCTGCGAAGTACCGATTCATTTCACTTTCCCTTTTTCTGACTGGGTCCTTTACTTTAGGTGGTCATATTATTAATTTTTTTTTTAGTTCTTTATATTCTTGATATTAGTTCTCTGCCTGAAGAATAGCTGGAAAAATTTTTTTCGTATTCTGTAGGCTGTCTCTTCATTCTACTAATTTCTTTGCTGTGCAGAAGATTTTAAATTTAATATAAACCCATTTGCTGACTCCTGATGTTATTTCCTGTGCAACTGCAACTGCAGTTCTGTTTAGGAAATTCTTTCCTTATATCTATGACTTCAAATATTTTATCTATTTGATCTTTCAGTAGGTTCAATTTCTCTATTTTAGTGTTAAAACTTTGATCCATTTTGATTTTAGGGCCAGGGATTTAGCTCAGCAGAAGTGCCTGCCTGGCAAGTGCTAGGTCATGAGTTCAATCCCCGGTACAAAAAAAAAAAAAAAAAAAAAAATTAATGTCCATTTTAATTTTACTTTAGTACACAGTGAGAAATATAGGTGTAATTTCAATCTTCAAAAAATGTCCAGTTTTTCCAGAACCATTAGTTGAATAGGCTGTCTTTCTCAGTGTATGTTTTTGACCCCTCTGTCAAAGATTAAATAGCTGAATGTGTCTAGGGATGTTTTTATATCCTCTATTCTGTTCCACTGATCCACATGTACATATACTCAAAAAATGTGCTATTATCTTATACATTGTTGGTGGGGATGCAAAGTGATATAGCCACTTTGGAAAAAGTTTGGCAAGTTACACAGAGCTACTGAATGACCTAGCAATTCCACTCCTAGGTACCTAACCCAAGAGAACTGAGAACATATGTTATTACAAAACTTGTATGAGCCAGAGGTTTAGCTCAGCAGTGTAAGTGCCTGCTTGGCAAACACGAGGTCATGAGTTTGATCCCTGGTACAAAACAAACAAACAAACAAAACTTGTACGAAAATGAGTTAAAGCAATTTAAATGTCCGTGAACTGATGAATAGATAATAAAATGCAATGTATTGCTGAATAATGGAATATTATTCAGCATTAAAAAGATATAAAATACGATACATGCTACACCATGGCATCTTGAAAACATGCTATGCAAAATAAGCCTCAAGCTAACCATCACATATTGTATTATTCTGTTTACATGAAATTGTCCAGAAAAGGCAAATCTGAAAAGTCAGAAAAGTAGGTTAGCGGTTGTCAGAGGTGTGAAGGAGAGATGAAGGTTAACTGCTGATGGGTATGGGGTTTCTTTCTGGGATGGTGTTCTTAAATTAGAACACAAAGGTAGTTACACAACTTTGAATCTACTAAAAGGCACTAACCTATACTCTTTAAGAGGGTGAGTGTGCTGTATGCAAATTATATCTCAACAAAAATATAAATAAAATGAAAAGGTAAAGCAAAAGAAGGGGTGTTCTGTGAATACAAAATATTTGACATCTTCCGAATCAATCAGGTTAATACAAATTATTTTAGTAACTCATATTAAAATGAGCAATTCAATCAGACATGGTGACACACAACTATAATTCCAGCACTTGGGAGGTTGACACAGAAAGATTACCGTGAGTTCAAGGCCAGCCTGAAATACAAAATGAGATCATGTCTCAAAAAACAAAAAAATGAAGATAAAATAAAACAAGAAATTTGTCCAAAGCCACACAATATAATGGAGGCAGGATTCTCAGTTTTGTCAAACTCTAGAGCTCAAGTTGTTAACTATTTTCGTAGTGCTTCCCTACATGCAATATGAAATGCAATACTATACACATTTCAAGACTATTTCTCGGGCCAGGGATTTAGCTCAGTGGCTTAAGCGCCTGCCTGGCAAGCGTGAGGTCGTGAGTTCGATCCCTGGTACCAAAAAAAAAAAAAAAAAAAAAAGACTATTTCTCCAACTATTATATTCCCTCTTTTCCAATCTACATTCTGGATTATGTACACAATAATATCGAGCCCAGAAAACTCCTTCTCTTTTTTCTTTTCTTCTCTTAGGGTCTCTATGTAGTTCAGGTTGGCCTTGAACTTACTATGTAGTCTACTCTGGCCTTGAACTCCTAGTGATCCTCTTGCCTCAGCCTCTCATTCTTGAATTACAGGCATGTGCCACCATACCCAGCTAGGAAACTCCTTTTTTTGTTGTTTTTTGTTTTGTTTGGTTTGGTTTGGTACGGGGAATTGAACTCAGGACCTTACACTTGCCAGGCAGGCACTTATGCCACTGAGCTATACACCCCACCAAAAACTCCTTTTCTAGTACGCCCCTGGCTCACAGAAAACAAAAACATAAATTAAAAAAAATCTGAATACAAATAAAAAGCAACATGACATAGTTCTTTCCTGAAACAAAATATTCAAATCATTTGCTTTGGATCTATGTTAAATGTTTAAAATGGAATTCTATTGTCAATACAATTTAAAAAATAAAAAGATTGGAAAGATAAACAAAATTGAAAAGCCCGATTTCAAAACTTACTACAGAGCTATATATAGTAATCAAGACAGTATAGTACCAACATAGGACAGATATACAGATCAGAGGAACAGAATTAAGAATAGAGAAACAGTTGGAGATGGTGGCACATACCTATAATCCCAGCACTCCAGAGGCTAAGGCAGGACCACTGTTAGTTTGAGGCTAGACTAAAACAGCTAGTGAGTTCAAGGTCAATCTGAACTACATAGCAACACCCTGTCTCAAAAAAAGTGAAGCTGAGTGTGACAGTGCATGCCTGTAATCCTACAATTCAGGGGCAGGAGGATCATCATGAGTTCAACACCAGCCTGATCTACACAGCAAGATCATGTCTCAAAAAACAAAACAAACAAACAAACAAAAATGTAAAGAAGTAAAGCCTTACATTTGTGACTGCTTGATTTTGCACAGGGTTTCCAGGACCATCCAAAGAGGTAAAGAATAGACTTCTCAATTAAAGGTGCTGAAGCAACTAGATACTTACATGAAAAGAATATTAAATTAGAGGGCTGGGGATTTAGCTCAATGGCACAAGCGCCTGCCTGGAAAGCGTGAAGTTGTGAGTTCGATCCCTGGTACCAAAAAAAAAAAAAAAAGAAAGAAAGAAAAAGAATAAAGTTAGAGTGTTACCTCATATTACATATAGAAATTAACTCAAAATGAATTATATGCAATAGCTAACTTTGATATGCTATGAAAAGCAAATGAGAC
Organism: Dolichotis patagonum; assembly: GCA_004027295.1. Taxonomy (NCBI): domain Eukaryota; kingdom Metazoa; phylum Chordata; class Mammalia; order Rodentia; family Caviidae; genus Dolichotis; species Dolichotis patagonum. Next base: position 15,164 of record PVJX010010962.1, on the reverse strand, counting down.
AAAAGAGAAAAACAGACAAACTACAGGTCATCAAAATTAAAAACTTTTTTTAAAAAAATTAAAAGCTTTTGTAATTCAGATGAGACCACCAAGAAAATAAAAACTGGTTGGGCATGGTGCTGCACATGAGTAATTCCGGTACTGTGGCAGGCAGAAGCACAGGGATTGCAAGGTCCGGACCAGCAATTTAGTGAGACCCTGTCTCAAAATAAAAATGTAAAAAGGACTGGAGATATAGCTCAGTGCAAAGCACCTGGGCTGAACTCCCAGTAACACTAAAGAAAAACAAAAGAAAAAATGGTAAAAACAAAAAAAGGAGAAAATTTTTATAAATCATAAATCTAATAAGGAATTTTATCAACTTTTATATCTCAATAATGAAAAGACTACTTAATACAAAAATGGGCGAAGAGGGACTGGGGATGTGGCTCAGTGGAAGAGCATAAGCCCTAGGATCAATCACTAGCACAGAAACAGTAAGGCAGAAAGGTAGGCAGGAAAGAAAAAAGCAAATGGGCATAGGATTTGAACAAATATTCCTCCAAAGATGTACAAATGGTCGGTAAGTACATGGAAAGATAGTCAATATTACAGAGGAAACATTATTACAGAGGAAACATAAATACAAAACATGTGAGGTATGGATTTACACCTAGTAGGATGGCTAAAATAAAGGCAGTGAATAACAAGTGTTAGTGAGAATGTAGAGAAACTGGAGTCCCCACATACTGCCAGTGGGGCTGAAAAACAGCATAGTCACTCTGGAAAAGTTCCTCAAAAAATACAATTACTGTATGACCCATATACTCCTAGGCAAGAGAATTGAAAACATACTGTCAACAAAAATTTATACACAAATGTTAGTGGCAGCAATACTGTAACAGAGAAAAAGTAGAAACAAACCAAATGCATAACAACTGATAAAGGGAAAAATAAAATTGGGTATATTCATGCAGTAGAAATAAAAAGATATGAAGCACTGATACATGCTACAGCACGAATGAACCCTGAAAACATGACAAAATGTGAAAGAAGTCAGTCACAGAAAATTAGATATTGTACAATTCCACCAGAGAAATCTACAGACACAGAAGTAGAACAGTGGGGGAAGATGAGGAATGCCTGCAAATGGGTAAGGGCTTCTGTGGAAGATGATGAAAATGTTCTAGAACTAAATTACAGTCGAGTGTGGTATTGTACACTCAGAGGCTGAGGCAAGAGGACTGCTGTTAGTTTAAGCTCTGCCTGGAGGACACAATGAGTTCTAGGCCAGCCTGCAGTACATAGTAAGACCTTGTCTCAAAAAACAAACAAACAAAAAACCTAAATTATTGTAATGGTTGCGTAACTGTGGATACAGTAAAAGTTATCATTTTAAACAGGTGAGCTCCATAGTGAATTATACGCATCAACCCAAAGAAAAGAATTCTGGTAAATGTCTCCAGATAACCTGAAATTCTCTATTTATCTCTCTCTCTCTCTTTCTCTCTCTCTCCCTCCCCTCTTCCTCTCCCCCTCCTAATTTCTTTCAGCATGTAATTTCAAAATTCTACTTAGGTACTAGTCATCTCCAACCTCTTCAATATGACCAACACGTGAAGTAACCAAAACAAACGCTGGCATTTATTTAGAAGAAAACTACAATGTACCTGTTTAATGAGGTATGTTTTCTTCCTAACAAACGAAAGGTTCGTTTACATTTTATCTTTACATACAAAAAAAAGATAAAAATCTAATTCTTCCCACCAAATTTTCATGTTATACTTAAAACATTTTAATTGAAAATAGTTTATGAGACATTGCTTAAATATTATTTGTTCATGGATTTAGGACAATCTTTTCAATTTCTATGTTCAATTGTTTTGCTGTTGTTTAATGCATTCCTAAGTATTTTATAATTATTTTAAAAAATACTTCTTTTGCCAGGCATGGTGGCACATGCCTGTAATCTCAGCACTTGGGAAGCTAAGGCAGGAGAAGCGTCTTGAGTTTGAGGCCAGCCTGGGGTACTTAGCAAGACCCCATCATAGCTCAGTGATAGAACTTTTGCCTGGTATACATAAGGCCATACATAAGCACCAAATAAAAAGAAAAGTTTTATGGAATGGCTACATAGATACACAATTGTTTTTTGTTGTGTAATTTTGAACAGACTATGTAGCACAGGCTCACCTCAAACTCACTATCCTCCTGCTTCAGGGTCCCAGAGGCTTGGGTTACACAGATGCATAGAATCATTATCTGGCCAGTATATACTTTTTAAATGTGTTCTATTTCTTTGACTGAACTCTCCAGTAAACACTTAGTCTTTTCCAATCAAAATCATCTACTGGATCCTATATGATCTTCTGAAATGTCACAACTAAGCTTAAATTGCTGGTCCAGATCACATCCATTATACTGCTGCTCAATTTTTCACTCTGTAGCAAAATGAACTCTACTTAGTTTGATCATCTTATTCTAACAATTTTTCCTTATAATAAAAATAATATATATCTAGAAGACAGAAATGTCAAAAATTAGCTGGGCATAGTATCTGATATCTGCCATCCTTACACTTAGCAGGCTGAGGCAGGCAGATTGCCACAAGGTTGAGGGCAGCCTGGGCTACATAAACTACAAAGCGAGACCCTCCCTGTCTCAAAAAGAAAAGAAAGAAACAACAAAAACAGCAGCAGTTATTCTCTGTCAATCTCTCAAGAAAAACTGACAAGAATGTCTATGGCTATTGAAGGATTTCCTGGATTTTTTTCATATGTATGATTTTTCATGAATGTTGGGCCATCCCAACTTTGCATTCTAGTTTTTATGTAACAATAGCATTTCTTCACTGCATTCAATATTCAAAATTGTGATAATGACATTTCTAGTACCATACAAGTATATATATATGGTCTAATTTCTATTAACTTATTTTAATGCTTTAGGTATTTTTGCTCTCTGTATTTTGCTATATGAGCTTTTATTTGCAGCTACCTTTTCCGGCGAGTTTAGGTTAAAAATTCTCTTTCTGCGATGTCCTATTACTAGTTATACCTGGGTCAACTCATTAAAACCTGAAATATTTATATATTCATGGTCATAACGTTGCTTAACACTGGGATATGTCCTGAAAAATGTTGTCATTAAGTGATTCTACTATCATTGGGCAACCATTGTATAATACACTTAACACAAACAAACATAGCTAGACATTAACTGCGTGATACAATCTCATAAGACCACTGTTGTATACATAGAACATCATTGCCTAAAATGTTATACAGATGACCATATCTGTCATCTGTACATGTCATCATGATTATGCTGGTCATTAGTTCAGGAACAAAACAGGGGTCCTCGCTCCACCCAGAAGAATCCTTCTCCCAAGTACTATATGGAGTGTCAGTGCCTGCTTCTTAACTCGGTGGAAACCTGAGGACCTGTTCATGATATTTTAGGCTGTCTTTTGCTTTGCATTCACTATTAGAAATCTTAAGTTCCTGTTTAAAGAAACCTTACAGCTTTTAACAGTATTAGATCATTCCTGTCCATTACATCATCATATTTGGTGCTACCAGTCACAGAGGTTTATATCATCAATCTTGAGAAACTATGACATGTGCTACAAGATCAAGATATTATGGAATCCTGCCACTGGAGCTTTTCTTTACATTTACCTTTAAAAAAAGCAAACAGCCAAAGGCATGATTTTCTTGATAGTTTTAAATTTCTATTTTCAACTACATAAGTAATCCTTTTACATTAAAACATTATTTTCAAAGAGTATAAAAATGTATACATTTAAATGGAGAAGTTTCTTTGCTCTATAATCTTTTCATTACATAAGTACTGTAAACAGCTTGGCATTTGCTAGAACTTTTCTTTCTCCTTGCCCATCTAAATTACAAATCCTTCTGGCATAAAAATTGTATCTAGCCAGGGATTTAGCTCAGCAGAGTAAGCACCTGCTTGGCAAGAGCAAGGTCATGAGTTCAATCCCTGGTACAAAAAAAAAAAAAATTATATATAAATTCAAACTGAAAAAAAATTTCAAAAAGAACTCCAGGATTTAAAACTTACTTGCACAAATAATCTGTGCTCTTTGTAAAAATTTGGAACAAAATAGCTGTAATATGAAGTAGTGCTGCCCTCTACTTTTAACAAGGTTGCTGTATCAATTCTAGACATTTTCCTGCACAAACCCAAACCATTATTTGTATATGTATATTAGTAACTGTCACATTGAAAGAATAGGACACACAAAATTTCCATTGCTGGTTCAAATCTCCTCTGTATGGTGACTGTACTCCTTGGAAAATTTTTAGAGCAGATTTCTGATTTTACTGCACATAATTATATTAAAATCTTCTAGTGACTTTTAGTCACAACATAATCCACTGTGAAGATCTCAATACAATTCCCTTAATGTGAGTAATCCCTCTTTCAAGCGAGTAACTGAAGCTTCCCGTCTGCCTCTTGCCTTACCACCACCACCACCACCCCGGTTAAGCAGCCTTGCCCAGCAAGAGCTACACCAGGACCAATGAATTCCCTCTCTGAGGCAGTGACTCTCAGAAACGTACCCTACAGATATGTCTTACATGTAACAAACACATTTATTTGAGAGTATCTGTTGCCACATTATTTGAAGTAGCAAAAAGTAAACAATAAAAATAGAAACTGCTACAGGCTTTCAAAAGGACAATTAAATATTGTATTATGTTGAACCACCTAAAACTGCTAATATTTAACTTTTTTTTTTAAAGTGCCAGGGATGAAACTCAAAGCCTGACATAGGCCAGACAAGCATTCAACCACTAGGTTATTGCCCTGGACCCCTTTTCTACCTCCTGAAAGCACAGTTTCAGAGAGTTGAATCTAGTATCTCCGTCCATACAATACATTAACACCACACAATGGTATCTGACTATCTAGCTACCTATGTAATAAGAGAGCTGGAATGTATCCCCTCAAAATTAGTATATTGTGCAGAAGTATGGCACTATCTCCCATGAGTACCGGTGTAAAGTCTACAGGTAATTAAGTTACAAAGGGCTGTTAGGGTGGTCTTCTAAGCCACACAATTAAAAGATGACTGTGAAGGTATACTGCAAGGACCGGAGCGTGGAAGCCAAGCATCAGAAATAAACCTGAATTTACTTCAGTCACTTTTATGATAACTGTTACATTTGGTCATACTCTGTTCCCTCTCTCCTTCTAATCCATTTTTACTTTTACTCTTCTAATAATTTTTCCTCTTTATTTTCCTCAATATATTTTTCCTTTTATTTTTATCCTATTCATTTCATCCTTACCATTTTTAAGAAACATAAGGTTGGAGATATTTGTTAGATGTCTTCACCTGTTTCATGAAATTCCTTCAGTTCACTTACTCCCTTAAATGCAGCACTTGTGTTGGTGTCAGGCTTTGCAAGGTCTTGGAAATGACTTATTCCCAGCAACAGTGATTGGTTTCAGTTTGGCTGAATTTGAACAAAGCTGGAGCTTTTCTCTCATGATGTGGGTAGCTATACTCTTTCCAAATACTCAACTTGCAGACATTTTGTGAAAAAAACAAGCCATTCTAAGGATGAAACTGACACACAAAGAAAAGAAAAGCAATAGCAACTATTGTTAAATTCTTATCATCTTGGTTTGAAACCCTACATCACTATTGTTTTTGTTGTTGTTGTTTTGCTTTTGTTGTTTGTTTGCTTCTTGATTTTTTGTTTTTTACTCTTTAAAATAAAGAAAAGCAAAGCAGAGATAAAATCAGAGAAAATGGTTGCTTCCTAATAACCTAAAATATCCTAATACATATCCCTTCATATGCCTGGCAGTTGGTTCCAGGACCCCCGTGAGTACCAAAATCTGAGGATGCTGAAGTATTTTATATAAAATGGCATAGTATTTGCATATACTTAGCCACATCTTTTTTGTTGTCTTGAGACAAGATCTCACTTTATAGTTTAGGCTGGGAATACAGGCATGCACCACCAGGTAGCCTAAGCATGTCTTTTAAGCATTTCTTTCTATATACTTTGTCATCTTTAGATGACTTACAATACTTAATACAATATAAATCCTATGTAAATAGTTGTTATTCTACATTGCTAAGGGAATGGTGATAAACAGAAAAACTCTACATGTTCAATACAAATGCAATGTGTTTTTTCGGAATATTTTCAATCAACAGTGGGTTAAATCTGCAGATGCAGAGCACACAGAAACAGAGGGCAGGCTGTGTTAAAATTTTCTTTATTTTTTTTTTTTTCCCTGGCACTGGAAATCAAACTCATAGTCAAATTTCAGATATTCAACACAAGAATAGAATCTTAAAAGCTGTTAGGGAAAAGAAAACAAATCAGCTATAAAGGAAGGGCCATCAGAGTCACAGCTGACTTCTCAGCAGGAAATCTCAAGTCAAGGAGAGCTTAAAGTGCTCCAACTTTTAAAGGAAAACAACTTTCAACCCAGACTGATGTATCCCAAAAAACTATCTTTCAAAATTGATGGAGAAATAAGACACTTTCATGACAAAGAACATCTGAGGAAATTTATGATCACCAAACCAGCACTCCAAAATGCTCTCAAGGACATTCTAGAAAGAGAAAATAAAGACTACAGCTCCATGAACCCCAACAGAAGGAATCACCAGGAAAGGCCAACAATTAGAGGAAAGGGGAAAAAATAGGGAGGGGGGCAGGGGCAGCCAACAACAGGAAAATAACATGACAAGGATAAGTCAATACACATCAGTTTTAACTATCAATGTTAATGGTCTCAATTCACCAGTCAAAAGACGCAGACTGGCAGAATGGATCAAGAAGCAAGACCCAACAATATGCTATATACAAGAAACACATTTATTTCAAAAAGAAAATTCATACTGAAAGTTAAAGGATGGAAAACAATACACGATGTAACAGGAATCCAGAAAAAAGCAGGGATAGCTATTATACTTACAGACAAAGTAAATTTCAAGCCAAAACGAATTAAGAGAGATAAAGAAGGTCACTACATCCTCATAAAAGGAACAATTCAAAAGGAAGAGATAAATCATAAACATATATGCAACAAATGCCAGTGCACTCAGCTATATAAAACAATTACTAATGGACATGAAAAATCAAAAAAGCCCTAATACGATTGTATTGGGAGACCTCAATACCCCACCGTTACAAAAAGACAGATCAACTAGACAAAAAATCAGTAATTAAATATTTTGAACAAATAGACTTAGTAAATGTCTATAGAGTGTTCCACCCTACAACATTAGAATACACATTCTTCTCAGCTGTACACAGGACAATCTCCAAAATAGACCATGTACTGGCTTATAGAACATGCTTAAGTAAATGCAAAGGAACTGAAATTATTACATGCATACCACCAGGCCACAGTGCAATGAAATTGGAAATCCAACTCAAAGGAAACCACAAGAACTTCATTAAAACATGAAATTAAGTAGCACCCTACTGCACAACCAATGTGTCACATATGAAATTAAAGAAGAAATTAGACAGTTTTCACAGTTAAATGATAATGACCATACAACATATCGGAATTTGTGGTACACAATGAAAGCAGTCTCAAGAGGGAAATTTAAAGCAGTAAATGCCCATATCAGAAAAACAGAGTAAGCACATATAAACAAGATAATGTTGAACCTCAAACTTCCAGAAAAAGAAGACCAGGCTAAACCAAAAGCTCATACAAGGGAGGAAATTATAAAGATCAGAGCAGAAATTAACACATTGGAGACTAAAAAAAAAGTACAAAAAAAAAAATCAATGAATTGAAGAGTTGATTCTTTGAAAGATTACATAAAATTGACAAACCTTAGCCAACCTTATCAACAAAAAAAAAAAAAAGGAAAGACTCAAATCCATGCAATTAGGAATGAAAATGGTGAAATTACAACAGACCCTGCAGAAATCCAGAAAATCATCTATACCTACTTTGAAAACTTATATTCTAGAAAGTTGAAAAATAAAGAAGAAATGGACAGATTCCTAGATACATATGAATTACCAAAACTGAATCAAGAAGATAAAAAATGTAAATAATCCAATATCAATAAATGAAATGGAAGATGTAATTAAAAACCTATCAACAAAGAAAAGCCCAGGCCCTGATGGATTCTACAAGAAATTTAGTGAAGGATTAACACCACTGCTTCTCAGACTCTTTAATGAAATTGAAAGGGAAGTAATACTCCCAAATTCATTCCTGAAAGCAAGCATTACTCTGATTCCAAAACCAGAGAAAGACCCAACTAAGAAACAGAATTACAGGCCAATCTCCCTAATGAATATTGATTCAAAAATCTTCAATAAGATACTGGCAAACAGATTACAGAAAATCATCAACAAGATTGTACACCATGATCAAGTGGGATTCATCCCAGGGATGCAGGGATGGTTGAACATATATAAATCCATAAATGTAATACACCATAGTAACAGAGCCAAGGACAAAATATGATCATCTCAATAAATGCAGAAAAAGCTTTTGACAAAGTCCAGCATCCATTCATGATAAAAACCCTACAGAAAATTGGAATAGATGGTCTTTATCTCAATCTGATAAAGACCATCAGTGACAACAGCCAACATCATACTAAATGGACAAAAACTGAAAGCTTTCACTCTAAAATCAGGAACAAGACAAGGATGTCCATTGTCTCCACTCTTATTCAACACAGTCCTGGAAACTTTAGCAGGAACAATTAGACAAGAAAAAGAAATAAAAGGAATAAAGACAGGAAAGGAAGAAGTTAAACTATCATCATTTGCAGATGACATGATACTCTACTTAGAAGACCCCCAAAACACCACCAAAAAAGACTTCTAGATTTAATGAGCAAATTCAGTAACATAGCTAGTTACAAAGTCAATGCTCAAAACTCAATAACCTTCCTGTACATGAATAACAAACTCACTGAGAGAGAAATCAGGGAAACAATACCTTTTACATTAACATCCAAAAAAGTGAAATACCTAGGAATCAATCTAACAAAGGATGCAAAAGACCTCTACATTAAAAACTACAGTACTCTGAAAAAGACTGAAGAAGATATTAGAAAATAGAGAGATATCCCATGCTTTTGGGTAGGAAGGAAGAATATAGTGAAAATGGCCATACTTCCAAAACGGTTATACAGATTCAATGCAATCCCAATCAAAATTCCAATTGTAAATCTCACAGAATTAGAGAAAACAATCCTAAAATTCATCTAGAACAAGAGACCTAGAATAGTAAAGGCAACCCTGTGAAACTAAGACAAGACAGGGGCATCACAATCCCTGACTTGAAATTATACTATAAAGCCACTGTGATAAAAACTGTGGTACTGGGGGAGGGGGGGGAGAGACAGACCTGAGATCAATGGAACACGTTAGAAGATGTAGAAACAACTCCAGACACACTAAGCTACCTTATCTTAGACAAAGGTGTCAAACACATTCACTGATAGTCTCTTTAATACATGGTGCTGAAAAAACTAGCTCTTCATGTGCCAAAGATTAAAACTGGACCCATATATTTTACCATGTACTAAACTAAAATTAGAATGGATCAAAGGTCTTAATATTAAAACAGAAACATTAAATCTGCTGGAAGAAGAGCCGGTAAAACTCTTGAAGACATTGGTGTAGGCAAAAGATTTTATAAGTAAAATCCCAATTGCACAGGAGCTATCACAAAGAATCAACAACTGGAATCTCACCCTGAAAAGCTTTTGCACAGCAAGGGAAACCACCAACAAAGTGAAAAGACAACCCACAATGTAGGAGAAAATGTTTTCCAGCTGTTCCCCAGACAAAGGATTACTATCAAGAACATATAAAGAATTCAAAAACTTAGTCCTCCCAGATTTTAAATCTTTAAATTGGGTCTTTAAAGACCCAATCCAAAAATGAGCATCTGAGATGAATACACATTGCTCAGATGAAGAAATACGAACAGCAAATAAATACGTGAAAAAATGTTCAACATCACTGGTCATTCAAGAGTTGCAAATTAAAACAAGATTCTACCTCACCCCATAAAGAATGGCTAGAATCAAGACATCAACCAGTAACAAATGCTGGAGGGGCTGTGGAGAAAAAGTAATTCTTCTTCATTGTTGGTGGGAATGCAGACTAGTACAACCACTGTGGAAATCAGTGTGGAGATTTCTCAAAATATTAGAACTAGAAGTTCCATTCAACCCAGCTATTCCCTTTTTGGGTATCTCCACCAAAGAATTAAACACATCACAGCACAGCGACATAAGTGTGCCTATGTTTATAGCAGCACCATTTGTAATAACCAGATCTTGGAAACAACCTAAATGCCCATCAACTGAGGAATGGATAAAAAAGATGTGGTATTTTCATGCAACAGAGTGCTACTCAACCTTAAAGAAGGATATAAACTGGAGACTTTTATAGGTAAATGGATGCAATTTGAGACCATACTCATTAGTGAAATAAATAAGACACACATGTGTAAACATCCTATTAGCGTGAGAAGCTGAAAGTATCAATATATGTATACATGTACACATATGTATATTAATAAAAATAGTTAAGCTAGCTACACTACTGATTTTTCTGAGTTCACTGAAGAGAAAGATTTGTGCTGGTATTGTTCAGACAATTGTAAGCAGATGCCTTATGTTCTGGGTGAATGATTTGGGGATGACAGTGTGCGATGTATGTACCATTGTTGCCCTCAATTGACGTTTTTTGAAATTTTGTTTTAGTGTTCTTCTTTTTTTCTTTTAAATAAAATGATTTTTTAAAAAAAGATACATGGGACAGAAAAAGGGTCACATATTGTTGCTTGCTGCCTTCTGACCACTGTTTCTTCTCTGCAGTGCCTTTCTCCCATACCACCCTGCCTTAAAGCCAGCCATGAACCGAAACCTCTATACACTATAGGCCAAACAAAGCTTTCCTCCTTTAACTTGGAGTGTTGGGTATTTTGTCTCAGCAAAGAGAAAAGTAAGAAAGACACATATTAAACACACAGTTGATACTCAATAAGAATTTGTTGAACAGAGGAATGAAAGATGGGTGGGTTGCAGGAATTTTTTTTAAAGCTTTTAAAGTAGAGCCAGACACAGTGGTGTGCACCAACTGTACCAGCAACTTTGAAGGATGAGGCAGGAGGATCCAATCATCAATCGCAGGTGTCCAAGGCTAGACTAGACAATACAGACAGACTCTGATCTCAAAAAACAAACAGCCAGACACGGTGGCTGTACACCCAGCCCTTGGGAAGCTGAGGCAGGAGGATCACAATGAGTTCAAAGCCAGCCTTGGCTACATAGTGAGTTCAAGGTCAGCCTAAACTGCATAGGGAGACCCTGTCTAAATAAACAAACAAACAAATAAATAAATAAGATTCCGAGACTAATCACTATAGTCACTAATACAATTGCTGTTAAGTTTCTGTATCCCTCATTTCACAGGATTTTAGGTTGAGTTTTCCTTTTTTTAAAAAAAAAGCTCTCTCATAAGTTGTCTTTCTTTTTTCCACTATGCATCTTCTTTTTTTCTTTCTCATTTGCATTGTCAGTCTTGGTGCTCTTTTTCTCTTTTTTCCTATTTGGTTTCTGCCTAAAAAAAACTTTTTATTTTTTTTTTCTGTGTAAAAGTTATTTTCATAACAAATAAAACTACCTTTCAAAACTGTTTGTTCATGTGTGTGTGTGTGTGTGTGTGTGTATGTGTGTGTACCTGTGCACATTCCAAGGGATTGAACCCAAGACATCCTTAACCTTTTTTATCTACTTTAAAATAGGATTTCATTAAGTCCTTGAGTTGCCAGGCTGGGCTTACTGATCCTTCTGCCTCGCTGGGGGTTTAGCTCAGTGGCATAAGCACCTGCCTGGCAAGCGTGAGGTCGTGAGTTTGATCCCCGGTACAAAAAAAAAAAAAAAAAGAGTGATCCTTCTGCCTCAGGTTCTCAGAGTGTTGGTATTACAAGAGCATACCTCCATGGCCAACTTCAACTCTAATTTGCTCCAAATATTTCATTAAGCAAAGCTCTCTTCAGAACACTTCCTTTTTCCAGTATATAAAGTTTGTGTTCCTTTTGTGCAGTTGTGTGCACATGTATATAACACACTTTTCTTTAAGACAAAGTCTTGCTATGTAGCCCAGGATGTGTTATATACATGGCAGTCCTCCTAAACTTTGCCAGTGTTGAGATTACAGGTGTGCTACTACAGCTGGCAGATAACACATTTTATTGTCTTTCTTCCCCCTCCATCTCTTAATCCCCTTCCCATGAGAAAGGATTTACTCCTCTACTTCCTGTAATTTTTTAATTTGCTCTTTATTTATATAAAAAGAGAAACCATGCTATATTTAACTTGCCTTCTGATTTATTTCACTTAACACTTTTATCTCACTGTCATACACAGATTCAAGTGTATCTTTTTTTCTTTTTCTTGTGTGTGTGTGTACGTGTTGTGTGTGTATTGGTTTTTTTAGACAGCATCTTGCTATGCAGTTCAGGGGCTAGGCTTGAAGTCACTATGTAACCCAGGCTGGCCTTGAACTCACTGCCATTCTCCTACTTCAGCCTTCCAAGTGCTAAGATTACAGGCACATGCCACCATGCCCAGGAAGTTTATCTTTCTGTATAGCAGAGTAGTACTCCATCTTTTATAAACACCACATTTTCCTTATCCAAAGAACATGTCATTTCAAAACAAATTAGCAAGTCTGTTTGTAACCTGTTAAATTGCCTTACCTCTTCAGAGACCTCCTTTCATGAGTTCGATCCCTGGAATCCCCCAGAAAAAGAGGCCTATTTTCAAGTTCATTTTATCAATGACACTTGGCTCTAAATCTAAAAATCTAAAAATTATCCTCAGATCTTCTCACTGAATCTTCACAGTTCTTTTCACAATATTCATTTCTTCCTCTTTGTCACTATCACCTTATATTAAGCCTCCTTTTACAGATTTCTGGCCCATAATAGCTGTTTTTGCTCTCAGTCTTCTTCCTGTTTTTCAATAGATGTCACGCTCATTAATCTCTCTTGCCAAGTCATCAAATTCCATCATGTTCTTTTCTTGCTCCAAAATCTACAATATAGTCAGCCATATCCAAAGGTTTCACATGCATCAACTGAACTAATTTCAAATCAAAAATATTGAGAAATAATTGTGTACACTGAGCATGTACAGATTCTTTTCCTTATTCCTTAAACATTACAGTATTAACAGCTACACTACTATGCACTGCGTAACAAGATTTCGGTCAATGACAGCCCACATATGCAATGGTGATCCATTGCATATGATTGCAATGGAGTTGAAAAAATTTGTATTGCCTAGTATTTCTATTGTACCTTTTCTATTTTTAGATATATTTAGACAAATATACTATATTACAACTGCCTACTGTATTCAGAACAGTAGGGCTGAACAAGTTTATAATGAGAACAGGATATACTATGGAGGCCAGGTGTGTAGTAGTCTGTGTAAGAACATTATATGATGTTCACACAATGATCAAATCACCTACTAACAAATTTCTTAGAACACATCTGGTAATCAAGCAATCCATGTGTGCACTGCATTTACCTTGTTTTAGGTATTGCAATTATTATAAGTAACCTAAAGTTGATTTAAATATAAGAGAGGATGTGCCTAGGGTGTGTATGTGTGACAACTGTACCATTTTCTGTTGACTACTGTATAATATCTAATATCTGGGTCCCAGTTTTCATGACTTAGCATTTTTTATTTTGGTACCAGGAACTGAACTCAGGACCTTGCACTTACCAGGCAGGTGCTGCATCACTGAGCTATATCCCCAGCCCTGACTTTATCTATCTTCTTTAGGGACCACTGTTACCCAGCCACTTCCACCCAGTACAATATGCCAAGCCACTGAGCTACATCCCCAGCCCCATCACTCTCACTACTGCATGAACTTGTTATGTAATATCTTTTGAATCTCATATATTATTTAATCTCACATCTATTTGAATAAGGATATTAAAATAAATCCTTATTCAGTTTTTTTCCATATAGAGCACCAAAATGATTTTTTATGAACTAACTCCCTCTAGGTGTTCCCTTTCTTTCTTTCTGCCAATCTTCAGGCTTCTACAACAATCCGTTTACACCTACTGACCCTTCTTCCTTACTTCTCATTCACTCATCAGCCATGTATCTCCTGATTTTCATCCCAAAAACTGCTTTCACTAAGCTCACCCAAATACTCTCACAATGCCAGATCCAATGAATCCACAGGAAGTGTTATGGGAAATACATTGCTGGCAATAATACTCTGCTTTTCTTTTGAAGAGCTTCTCTGCCCCTTTCCTGAGTCCTGCTGGGACTTCAAACATGGGCTCACTCCAGGGCAGCATGGGCTGGCTCCCTGCTGAAGTCACAAAGAAGCTTAGCTGAGTTGGTCCCATGGATTAAAGTGATTCCACAAGTCTCTGTTTCCTAACCTTACCAGGGCATCATTATTATACTTTCTTTCCTTTCTGTGAGTTTATTCAGTATTTCCCCACAAGTCTCCATTTTCAGCTTACATTAGCCAAACTGAATTACTGTTCCTTGTAAAGAAGGGAAATTGTAAGACCTGCACCGTGAACGGTTGACTTGGGGTGCCGGGAGAACAAGGAGCTACTCCCCTCTCTGGGGGCAGCTGAGTGTGGCCAACTTTCAGCTGCCCCAAGGAGAGAGACCCTGGCACCTCGGGACCTGCACAGTGCGGTGCCTGGAGAACAAGGAGCTGCTCCCCTCTCTGGGGGTGGCTGAGAGTGTGGCAGACTTTCAGCTGCCTGAAGGAGAGAGACCCTGGCACGTCGGGACCTGCACTGTGCAGTTGACTCGGGGTGCCAGGAGAACAAGGAACTCTTCCCATCTCTGGGCAGCGACTGTGATCCTGTCTGCGTGTGGGCTGAGAATCAGACATCTCATGTCGTGCAGTCCCCCATCCTGTGTGCCCCCTTCCCTCCCCCCTGCCTAGCAAGTGGGTGCCAGTGAACTACACATCTTGTGAAAAGATTGACCATATTATTTAGTATGAGCTCTCCATATGCAAAGATAAGGACAACCATTTGGAAGAAAACAAGAGACAATATGACAGATAGTGAAGATCTCTGGTTGTCTAGCTTTGAAATTTATGCTTTCTTATGTCCCATTCTGTTCTGTTTTG
>PVJX010010961.1:0-55207 GCA_004027295.1 Dolichotis patagonum | reverse complement strand
ATGTGCTTAATTTAGAAACACAGAGAATTGTTAAGAAAACTGTTATTTCCAGTTTCGTGGTTGAAACAGCACCTGGGAATGTCTTGAGCACATGATTAAATTTTGACAAAAATTGTTAAAGATAAGTTATGGGTAAGCACCCTCCTGACAGCAAAACAATTTTCAAAGATGAGTAAGTTACACTTGGCATTTCCCATGGTGGTAGACTGAGAGCAAGAAAGAGAAGAGGTAGAGAAAATAGAAGAAATGTCAAATCATAATCTGTGTACCTTTATGATCAAAGCACATCGCGAGGTGCAGGGAGTGCTATAACATCTTTAGGCCTCAGGCTTAGATTTCATGATCTAGTAGTATAATATAATAGGAACAAAATATGTCTTGGTGAAGAGGCTGCCAAGCTTCACATTTTTAAGCAATTATACAAAAATTCAAGCAAATCTGAAATTACCTTTTATCATTAAAATTGCCAAAGTGAAAAGCAATTATTACAAAATGGTTAAATATTGTTAAATACTGCTAGAGAATACAAAATATTTCTCTTAATTTATTAACAAATGTTTCTCCAATAAAATTAACATAATACATTATTGTTATTATTATTATTATTATTGTTGTTATTATTATTATTATGAGACAGGGTCTCACTATGCAGTTCAGACTGGTCTTGAACTCACTATGTAGTCCAGGCTGGTCTGGAACTTGCAGTGATCTTGCCATGGCCTCCACAGTAGCTGTGATTACAGGCATCTGTCACCATGCCCACGCTAATTTTCTTTTCACAGATAAATGACATTTTACGAACACAGATGATCCAAATCTAGTACTTCATAGCTGTGACAGCTTAGGCTAAGCACTTACAATGTCTATGCTTCAGATTACTCATTGTTAAAATAAGGAAGACAATTACAGTGTGCGTGTGTATTTTTCAAATGAATCAATATATCTAAAGCTTTTAAAGCAGTTTCCAAACATGTAAAAGGTCTTAAGCAATTCTATATATTTTATTGTTAGAAGAGATTTAACATAATCTTTAAAACCTTGATCAAGTGATGATTAGATAAACTTCAGCTAGCCTTCAAAACACATCTGAGATGGCTAAGTTCATCTTTGTGGTAGTTAAAATCACTATCACATTGTGTGCGCAGCACAAGAATAATGCTTGATAAAAGGACACAACCACTGAATGATTCTGGAAGTAGGAAAGGATTAGATTCAAATTCCCTGCGTCTCTCCCTGACTTCTGCCTGCCCGGTCATGATCTGTTTTTCCTTTGCCATGTTGCCCTGCCTTGGAGCCAGTCAACCATAGACTGAAACCTCTACAAACTGAGAGGCAAAATAACTCTTTCCTTCTTTAAACTCTGGGAATTGTCTATTGAAACCTCTACAAACTGAGAGGCAAAATAACTCTTTCCTTCTTTAAACTCTGGGAATTGTCTATTGTGCCTCGGTGACAAGAAAGTAACCAGACACCTTCCTGTCACCAGTGGTATCATAAACTCCCTCTGGTGCAACAGAGCTTATCAGTGAAGGGTATTTTACTGTGGTCTCAAGGAAGCACCTGCATCACACTTCCCAGTCTTTTACCAACTGTATTTGCTACAAAGTACAGATAGGGTTAAAACCACAGAGGAAGCCACACTGGAAGGGGACAAAAGCCATAGATGAGTGGATGACCCCACCAAAATCCAGGCTCGGGTACCAAAGGCCTCCCAACCTCAGGTCAGGAGAGCAGCCAGAAGTACAAGGCAGAGAGCCAGGAGAGCATGAGCTAAGCCACTCCTGAAATCACCGGTCTGAGATCCAAACCCTGGAATTTGTTCTTTGTTTTCAACAGCTGCTGCCACAGCCCTGGGGGTCTCAACAGTCTCCCGAGGCAAGAGGAGATCTTACCCCTGAACTACTGGAGTGATCCCTCATCGAAGGACACCCAGAGACAGCAACAGGAAACTACTAGATTTTTGACTGGCTCGAATCCTACAAAGTACCTCTCACTTTTTCCCATAATTCATTACACCAGTATATCTACTTTTTCTTTGATCTTGAGACCAAGGATGCAAAATCTTTTGTGTGTTTTCCTCTTCTTTAGAAAGGGCTGAGGCTGAGGGAAGCTATTTGTTTTTGTTGTTCAGAAACATCAGCAATTTGTGAGGGCACAAGCTAAGAAGGAACCAGAAAGGTCTTATCTTCATGCTGGTTGCTTTTTTTTCTACCGCTTTATTTATTGTTTCAGTTTGTCACCTATCCATTACCTCTTAATCCATTTTATGAACAACCATGTATCCAGTATAAAACCAAACGGACAAAGAAAAAAATGGACAAACATCGATCAATGAGAATATATCAAGCTGAATAATAAAAATCTAAGCAAAAAAGTAAAAAGACATGAGAGTTGAGACAACCTTCAGAATGGAGAAAATATATCTGTCAAGAAATTAATATATAAAATGTGTAAAAGAATCCAAAGAATACAGTAGTAAACAAAGTGAAACAAGACCAAATAATCTGGCTCAAAATGTGCAGTAGATCTAATAAACAGGTATGTTTCAAAAGAAGATATATAAATGGCCAACGTGAAAATACAATGTTCATCATCTCTATCAAGGAAAAGCAAATCAAAAGCACAAAGATACATCATTTCTCCCCAGTAAGAATACCCATGATCAAAAAGACTAAAGATACTGGCAAAGATGTAGAGAAAAGAGAACTGCACACTTAGCAATTATGAAAAGCTATATAGAAGTTTCTGAAAACATTAAAAACAGAAATAAAACTTGGTAGAGCAATCCTAGTGATGAGTGTATATCCAAACGAAATGAAATCAGTATGTCAAACTGACACTTTTACACTCATATTCATCGCAGTATTATTCACAATAGCCAAGATACAGAAACAATATGAGTCCATCATCTGATAAATGCATAAAGAGAATGTGGCATACACACACAAAGGAATACTGTTTGGCCATAAAAATAATACATTCCTGTCCTTTCCAGTAACAAGGATGGAACTAGAAATCATGTTCAGTGAAATAAACCAGGCACAGAAAACAAGCGCAGCACTATCTTCGTTGGGGTGAAATCTAAAAATGTTGATTCAACAGAAGTTGAGTGTAGACTAGTGATTAAAACATCAGGCACAACAGGTGAGATGAAGGAATCAGGAGAAGTTAATCAATAGTTACATAGTTACACTGAGGTCAAAGGAAGAAGTTATGGTGGTCTACTGCATAAGAGAACACACCTAGATTAAAAATTAAGTACTGAATATTAGGGAGTAGAGGAAACAATTTTGAATGTTTTCACCATGGGAAATGATAATATTTGAGGGGGATATATGTGAATACTTCTTTAAATGCATAAGCAGGAAGAGAATATTGAGTCGCAGCACATAGAGCTAATACTAAACTGACACTTCTTTAGTTTTTCCTCCCAGGCATGAAATATTTCTCTAAAATAGTATTGATGGTTTCCAAGAAGGTTTTTGTCTTTATACTACAGTATATAGCAAAACACACATAAAATATTATTTTGTATATTTTAAGTTTTGCACATATTGTATAATATTTTAGAGTCATTTTTGAAAAACTAGCATCTTACAGCTTCACTCAATATTAAATTTCTAAATCTTTGTTCATGAGTCATGAAGACATACATACTTCAGTCCTTTGCACTGGTACAGATATTATACTGTGGATCTAAGTGACTTTTTATATGTTTTCTAACTAAGGAATATTTAGGTTGATTCTACTTTCCTGTTATTACAGGCAGTGTGATAATAAAAAGTGAAAAGTTACACATTCAAGTGATTCAACAGATTAGATATCAGCCAAAAATGCTGATATGTCAAGAAAGTGAATCTTCCATTTCCAGGATATAATAAATTGTATTTTATATTCTCATTACTCATGTGTAACAGGTCCTGATTTCTGATTCCCCTCCTGCCACATTTAAGGCCTTTCGACTTACGAGTTTTTTCCCAAACCCCATGGTGTAAATGCTATCACTGCTGAAATGAAATTGCTGGTGACACAATTTTTGGTCATTTTTTGGTTCATTTTATCTGTGATCTGTTGATATGTTTCGGTGATTTCCTGTAAGATTCATTTTATTATTGAAGTGTAGCTTTTCCATATTCTGTATCTCATTCATTTAACAATAGCACAGGATGTGGTTATCCTCTATGGATCATCTTTCCTCTACATTTTATCATTCTTGTCACCTCAGTGAATATTTTAATTTTACAAAAGTAAATTTAATAATAGTCCTTGGATGTATTATTTGCATTGCCTACTCTCTTACTGGAATGAAAAGAAACTCTAAATGTTTTAAAATTTTGTTAAACACATAGTTTTTAGGTTATTTGAGGAGGAAGGGAGTTTCTTTTCTTCCATTCAGACAGCCAATTGCCTTAGAATTATGAACTGAATTATTGCCTTAGAATGTTACAAGTTAATAGAGCTTTTAATTAGATTTAAGACCTGATAGACTTATTCCCTTATTTCCTTCCCCAAAATGACATTTATTATTCAAGGAAGTTCACATGTAAAAATAAATTTTAGTTGCATAACTCAAATTCACTGAAAAACTTTTTGAGATTTCATTTGGGGTCACATTGGATTTCTTAATTTTTATTGTGAGTACCAGTAAGATATTTTAGTCACTGTATTTTCTTGGCAAAGGGGAAGAGAAGGAAGAGTCAGCATGCATGTCAAAAAAGGATTGGAATACAGGAAAGGAAGTGAGTATACTGGGCACAGCAAAATCAACACTGCATAGACTCCCCAGGGATGGGATCACCAAAGCGCAATGGCGCTTGGTACTGGGCAGTTCAGGAATGATGTGAAGCCTTCAGGGAAAGAAGAGACTGGTATATACTTTCACACCCTCTCTCTCCATCCCTTCCCATAACCTCAAGATTTCACACAAAGGTTTGGTGTCCAAACATGGAGTTAACACTCGTCTGTCTCCTATTAAACAAGCTTGAAGCCATTTTCACGTGTCTTGACAAAAATTCCTGAGTGACTTAGAAACACAGCCATACTCCCTTTCCTGGTTTCCTGATCCCATTTTCACTCAGAGGCCCTCACTTATCTCTCTCTAGGATTACAAACTGAATAGGTTTGATTCATCCAAAAAGCAGGCCTTTGGCATGAATGGCATGAATGGCTAATAAGCAGCATGACTAAAGAGAATGGGAGCACAGGGTAGAGATTCCGTGCTCCTTCAGGATTTCTGCATGAGTCATTTAAGAGTTTTGAGATACTCCAGTAATTAAATAGGTATGTTTATGGATGTTTAGGTTTCCTTTAGAAGAAGAAGAAGCCAGGAGCCAAGTTTTTAGGGCAGATTTGGCCCCAAGTGGGAAACAAACCAAACAGGACTACAAAAGAAAAGATGATTCAAAACTCTCCACTTCAAAAAGAGCCTCCCCAAATTTATTTTTCTGATCCTCTTGCCTTGTGCAAGACCTCCTGTCAAAGGTGCTTTGGCTATTATTCTCTCAATACAAAAATAATTTTGTAAACAATAAAACCCCTAAAGAAAACATTAGTAAAAGACCAACACATTAACTTTACAGAAACTAGGTCATCTAGTAATTATGAACTCAGAGGCTCAGTAAAGTTCTACAAATCCCAGAAAAATATGTTAATTAAGAAGAGGGCATCGTTTGAGGGACACAAGAAACCACGACCAGACACGTACTACTGATTGTATTCTATTACATTTTTCCCATCTCAACACAGGGAGGTAGAGTTGCAGTGATGTCATAGTATGTAAACAAATCACTCTTTGTCTCTTTTAGCTACCAAGACACTATTAATTAATACTGCAGAAGGGCAAGACTCAAGTTCCTGGCACCAAAATGAGGCCCTTCCGTATGGGTCTCCCTGGAAGCCACGAATGTTGAATGGTTTTGAATTTTAGTCCGGGGGCCAAGGACATAGCTCGGTGGCACAGCATCTGCTTGACAAGTGTGAGGTCCTGAATCTGATTTCTGGTACTGAAAAACAGAATTTTAGTAATTCCTTCATAAAGCCATTCCCTCACAGTATGGAATGGGTACAAGGGTATTGGTCTTAAAACTCAGCCTTACCAACTCATTCTTGTTCTAAACAAACACCTTGTTGTGTACTGTAGAGCTACGCTTGTCTAGTGAGGGATGGATCAGACCTATAAAGCAAGGCCCATGTCTAGGACTAGAGAGCCATCACATCACCTAACCTGGGCTTCTTCTCTGGGCCGTGCACCTGCCCCAGCCTCTGCTAACTTCTCTGAACCACATTTTCCTGTTTAGATTAATTTCCAATCTTCCATTAAAGATCAAGCCATGGGGCAACTCCTGCAAAATCTAGTCTTCTATAAAACATTTTCAAGGTAGAGGAGGTTTCAAGAGTATATGGCAGAAATGAGACAGTTCACTTCAATAGGTTATGCACTCCAAATGTTTGCTAGCCATAGTGATAAAATCAAGAAGTATTCCTGCAGTGCTGCTGCCGACTTTCCCCGAGGTTGCTAATAGACCTGAGAACATAGGGCGGGAATAAGGGCCTTAGAAAAACATCTACAAAAATACAAAGCCAGAATATTATTTTACCGAAAAAAATTAAAATGCATAAGGTATGTCATTCACACACAGTACAGCTGGCATCCTGGAGAAAGTGGGAACCAGGGTGCAGTTATCCAAAGGAGTAATTAAATAAAATCACATTTGCCCGAGAGGGCTGGGAGCGAGGTAGGAGCAGCAGATCTGCAGCTGTTCTCTGAACCACGCTTTTTGCCTGTCATCAAAACTCATGGCTTGGAAAAGTTTCTAGCCCCATATCCTAAGACTGGGTTATGAGGGAAAAAGATACCAAAAATTTCCGGTGCTGCTCCTGAGATTCCCTGTTAGCTTATGTAGTGACTTGTGGTTTGCATCCATTGATCTGGTCTCATGCACATTTCACCGTAGCAAGGGAAGTATTATTATTACACATCTGTCTTTAGCTCTCAGGTTCTAGGGCGGTTCCCTCTAAGCCCTTACTTTACTTAGAAAGAGCATGGTTCGTTCCTTCACCTTGCCTCTGAGGGAAGTTGGGGTAAGCTGGGAACCCCAACTTGACATACATGGCAGTGCCAGTTACCTCAACCCGCCCTAACTGCACTTTCTCCACTGTGTCAACTGATGTGTGCTCTTTGAAACTTCCTGATAGGAAGAACACCCCCAACCCACTGTGCTGAGTTTTGGGCCTCCAGAAGCAGGCAGGGCTGCTGAGTTCTTCTTTCTCCAAGAAGTAGTCTGGCTTTCACCAAGCGCTGGCAGCCTGCTAGGCTTCAGTGGACATGAGGCCACCATATGGTTAATAGTTTGGCAGAAGTGGAACTTCTTAGGCTGGGGTGGCAGCCTGCATTCTTTGGCATGAGGCTGTAGACCACCACAGTTGTAGCATCCATCTCCTAAGATCTGTGTTTTTCATGTTCTTCCTCTTGGGCGCCTCTCATCCCAATATAAAACTCCCCACCAGGACTGGTGGGTAACACGGATGGATTCCAAGTCCTTGTCAGACTTTCAAAGGTGAACTCCACTGCCTCACCCTCCTTCAGGCTCGGGAACCCCCTCCACGTGCAGCTTACTCTGGCACACAGAGATGTCCAGTGTGGGCAGTCAAGGACAAGAAGCTGAGCCCCATGTGCACACTGAACCATTTAAGGTGCCAGCACCGTGCTGCAGCTGTGGCCCCTCGGCCTTCTCTGCCACCTTGGTGCAACCACCTGCAAACTGCTAGCTGGATCCCTGGGCACGCAGTTTATGGCCATCAGATGAGCCTGTGGTCCTGGGCATCTGGTTGGGCAGCAGATGGCCCAGTGAAGTCTGGAAGCAAATGGGTTTCCTAATTATTTTATGAAATCATGCATCCAATGTTGAAGCATTTCTACCAATGATCATTTCTTACCATTATTTAGACACTCAAGGTTTAATAAAATTATATATATATATCTTTAATTTTATTACTAGGTGAATTATCATGTTTAAATCCAAATAGTATCTTTCACTTTGAAATTAAAGTTTCCTATGGGGAGCTTTAGAGTAACAATGTGTTCTTTTATGATAACTAATTTCAGTGGTATAGGTAAGCTCCCCAATGGATCTCAACAGTTTGCAGGTAGATTCTCTTAGATTTTCTGTCATCAGTGACGTCAACTGCAATGACATGCTTTTGTTCCTTTTTGTAAGTCTTTAATTATACTTATTTCACCATTAGGTTTACCAATACCTTCAGATTTATGTTTAATAGAGACGTGGTTGTCAAGTCCTCACATTTCTCCCTTTAAATGGAATTTGAGCTAATTTTTTCTATCAACTATATTTGCCATAGGTAGTTGATAGGTCCACTTTATTAGAGTATGGCTTTAGTGGGTCTGGTGGCACCACAAAATAATCTTAGCTGTGCACAAGGCTGATAGAGAATGATCATAAATTCACAGCAAGGCTAGGCAAATTAGCAAGATCCTGTATGAAAATTTTTTTAATAAAATGGAAAGGAAAGAGGATTTTTTTAATAAAAAAGAAGGAAAGAGGATTTAGTTCAGTGGCACAAGATTGCCTAGTCTGCATCGTCTTGGATTCAAGCCCTAGCACCACAAAGTTAGCTTATTTTTGTGTGCTAATAGTACTTATGAATACTTTAAATTCTTCCCATTTCTTCAAGTTTCAATTTTCTCACATAAATTCAGGTAATATTTTATTTCTGGGTCATTTACTTCACTTGGCATTCTGGTCTCAAGGCCCATCTACTTTCTTATAAATGACATGGGTTCATTCTTCTTTATGGCTGAGTAATATTTCATTGTGTATTTGTGTCACTTTTCTTCATTCACTCATCTACTGATGACCATCTCTGTTTGAAAAGCTTATCTATTGAGAACTGAGCTGCTAGAAATCCAAGCATGCATGCATCACTATCGTATGATATGTTTAACTCTTTCAGGAATATAGTAGGAGATGTATACTGGATCAAATTGAATCTTTTAGTTTTTAGAGTAGATATTCACCAATAAAATATTTCAAAATCATCCATTTTTCATATCACTTTGAGATAATAATTCAGATGCTTTTCTTTGAGTCTTTCTATTCATTCAGATAGAGAATTGTATTATTAGTTTTTCCAATAAAAGCACCCTTACTTTTGTAGTTTAAATATATGTTGGTAGTCAATTAAAATTGGTTTTTGAAAATGTATTCATCTATACTTTTAAAGAATTCCAAGTGCTCTTTTATTATTTTCATACAGTGATATCTCTTATTTTTAAGCAGTTTTCCTGTATGAAAAATCTATCATAAATATTCAAGTTTCACAAGGTCCTAGGTAAATCCAGTTATCTCATAGAAGCATTTTCCCTTTTTATTATTCAAAAAGCTAGGTAGTGCTTTATATATCTTTCTTTTTGGACTTTACAGATCAGACATCCTAGCAATTTGAAATTCCTGTGCTAAATTTCTTATATTATCTTCTCTTGATCTTCATAAATAAAACTGTCTCAGAAATTTCAAAATGTTATACTAAATTATATTTACTCAAAATTATTTGTGAGACAATGTTTATATATTTCACAGACATTTATTTATCAGGTGTCTTTTTGTTTTGCATATTTTGAAATCCCAAACTAAAAGTATTACAGAATATTAAGAGGAATAAAATTCATATGGATGATTTAATAAATGTAAAAATAGAATTTTATGAAATAAAAAAATTACTTCATGATAAAAATGATCAATAACTTGAGTTTAGAGCAAGCATATATCTACACAATAAAGATCACATATACCAATTTCACAGCTAAACTCACACTGAACAGGGAAAATATGAAAGCTTTCCACAACCAGAAATGGTCAAAGATCTTTTCTAACAATATCCAAAGTGACACAATCCAGAACCAGAAAAGAATGATCACATTCTATATACTTCCCCAGTATAAAACCTCTTCTCTTC
Organism: Dolichotis patagonum; assembly: GCA_004027295.1. NCBI lineage: Eukaryota > Metazoa > Chordata > Mammalia > Rodentia > Caviidae > Dolichotis > Dolichotis patagonum. Next base: position 45,235 of record PVJX010010961.1, on the reverse strand, counting down.
TGATTGATTTTCTTGTGGATTTAATGAAAGTTCAAACAAATATTTACAGTTAAGTGACTTTTTAGTATAAAGTTGTTTAGTACCTCTAAAACATATTTAGCACCTATTTAAATTTTTTTTCTGCAATAACTGTAGCCAAATCACACAAGTAATTTAATTATTTAAAACAATTCCTTGGTGAAAGACATCTATTGCAAACTACAAACCATAGACAAAAAATGGTATCTTAATATGCCTCGTCGGCCTGAACTATATTATCCTATATATTTAGGAGATGACAAAGACATTTTACACACAATGGAAGTATGGTAACATAAGAAACAGAATAAAGGGAGCCATTCTTTGTCCCTCCTAATAAAAAAAAATTGCTTCAATAAACAAGACAAATGTGAAAAACCTTCAACTTTTAAAGATATTATGGTATGTGATAACACCCATGGGGGAAAATTTTGCCTTTGACTTTCTGTACTGACTCAATTTGCTGCACATTTGTGTGGCTGAAGGAATGTTAGTAGCTTGTTGTATAAAAAGTCATTACAGAGCTCTACTATAATACTAAATGGGGTACAGCACTGGACCTCCTGCTCCCTCATCTTGTCAGGCAGTGTCTTAGTTACTTTTATTCATCGCTGAGACAAAATACCTGATGCCCAAAGTCGGGAAAGGAAAGGTTTATTTCTTACAGTTTTGGAGGTTTCAGTCCATACTCAGTTGGCTCCAAGGCAGGGTGGCATGGTGGGGCTGCAGTTCATGGCGGCTGCAAACAGCAAGTGGAAACTGGCAAGAGAGAGCGACACGCCTTCTTCCTGCCATTATATCACATCCTGGATCCACCTTCTAGGAGGATGTAGCACTGACACCAACAATCCAAGCACTAGACAATGAACCAATCACAAATGCACAATGCAAATACATGAGTCCTGGGGGCCACCGACATAAACCATGACAGGCAGTGTTCAGTAATTTCTTTATCCTTTACATAGATTATACCACCTAAGTTGTGCTTGAAATGTGATAATTGTTTTGTTTTCTTCTGATGCTGCATTGATCTTCTTGGACATGTCACTTTATCTCTGTTTATATTACATTTATTTTGGCAGTGTCTGATATACAAAGCACTAGTTCATAAATCTCACTAATGAAAGTATTTTCTTTTTCAATTGTGTGCCTCACTCCAATTCGAATCTTAAAGGAACTTTCAAAGCAAGGCAATTTCCATAGTACTGACACAATTTGTGGTACATTATATAGCATTGCATTGCACATTCATTCAGGCTTTATATTATACTGTTTTATAAAATTTTAATATATGTCATGGACCACAAAATATTATTACTGATGCTATCTAAGCTGGCTCTTACTAACCTGAAAATATGCAAATTGTGTTTGAAAAAAAGAAGAGTAGTAATTTCCTTCAAAGTTTATCACCATTTCTTTTATAGGCTTAAAACTGTAAGCTTAGTGACAGATTAGAAAATATCTACATAAATTTACAAAACATAACTGAATTGTATAGATTATATTATGTAATAAAGATTTCTGAAGGAAAATATCACTTTTTGAAGGATATCTAATAGCTCAAAACAGAAAAAAAAAATTGTACTTACTAGTTGTGCAATTTTTAAAATAATTGTTCTTTGCTCCACTGTAGAGATATTTGTGCTGATAAATTAAGATTGCTTCTAGAGGAATCTTGGAATTTAATACACATGAACTTTAGTGGGTTTTTTTTTTTTTTTTTGCTTTTGCATTTTTAGAGGGGGGAGGATAGCAAAATGTAATTGTTCAGTATTTTGGAATCCATGGGTTAACACAAATGGGAACATTAGGAAGCTATTTTAAGAACAAAGTAGAGCGTTAACACAAAATGGAAGGAAAGGAACAGAGAATAATGGAGCAGTCAAATAAACAGTGCAAAAGAAGAGAAGCACCGGAGGCAGAAAGAACTCTGCTTAGTCAAAATAATAAAATAACATGCATGAGCAGGAAAATGAGTTAAATTTAAATCAGAAATATAATGTAGAAGAAATTTCTGTGGTAGAACATTAGAAAACCCACCCAGCTCACAGAAAAAATCTCAAAAAGAAATATGTAATGTAATGTCATCAAATTTGGAGATGTGTTGTGAACTATATTAAGTGTTTTGCAAATAGTATCTGTATAAACATATAATAAGCTTCAGGCTTATACATAGGTCACAGTTACCTACACATAGGTAAACAAAATCTATACGTGTATGTCATATCTAAGATCATGAGATTCTAAGACAAGTCTGTATCCATAATCTTTCTCAAAGTTGGCAAAACGCTACCAGTTAAAGAAACTGCAAGAGGAAAGGTATATAGAAAGCCGAACAGACTGTAGAAAAGAAGAATGAAATTTACAATCCACAAGAAGAAATTTAAAATCCACATCTCTATGAAGAGAGCTTTCAGAGTGTTCTCTAGCTTTCTGATAAAAATAGTACATATTTTGTTTTAAAAGCCTTTGATCTGGTGATCTTTTGGAACCTGGTGACATTTGAGAGAATGGTTTCAAAGTGTGGAAGAAGATGTAAAGGTGCAGGGAACAGAGACATCCAGCCTCACATGCAGGTCCCCGTTTCCAGTAGAAGGGAGTAGAGCAGCTCAGGCTCTTTGAACGTGACTTCATCAATATGGAAAGAATAATGCCTAACCTCACTATAATTGGTATGTGTCTGAAGATTATATATGTAAAACTAAGCAAAAGAAGTTATAGTATATCATTGATTATTTTATGTTCCAAAACATAAGAAATCTTCTTTAACATGAAAAAAGTATATAATATATATATATATATATATATATCAGGAGTATAATATAAATGTATCATTTATAATTTATTATTATAGCTATTCATGGTTAAATATGTATAAAATTCAGAGTTATAGACAATTTTGTGTCATATCCAAGGGAAAATTTTTTTTCTCAACTTTATAAATTATACTTCTTAATGTAAGGGAGATTAAGTGTTCTGCTTGTCATCTTGCAGTCAGTATATGCATGTATGAGATCTTTTATTTCTTCCTTTCTTTTTACATCTTCATTACAAAAATGGCACCAAGTCTGGAGTGGTATAAAACCTGTAAAACCAACAATGGGAAGGAGGAGGACAGAGGATCATCAAGGTCTTTCCAGGCCGCACAGAGTTCAAGGTCAGCCTGAACTACAGGGAAAGACCTGGTTTCAAAAAAAAAAAATCATCAAAACTTAATCACTGAAGAAAAAAACTACTGTTAAGTGTACAGATTCTAGTCAATAGGGACTGGGAAGAGATCTTTGGAATATCCATAAATTTAACAGTTTCTCCCATTTTTCATGATGATACAGAAAATACAGGGGCGTCTAACTGACTGTGTAAAATACTGAGTTTTCCTTTGAAAAAATTGTGAAGCTATTCCAGTTTGAGTCTTTTTGCTTCATTTTGCTAATGATTTGCATATCAATTAGTTCATTATATTTTCTTTTCACTATATTCACTCAATTAACTTTTATGCAATTGGCATTATTGAAAAAGATTTTATTCTTTCTTCTAATAGGCATTGGTAGGATATAAGGAATTTGAATGTTAGTGACTAAAGTTACATAAGTTCTCAGATCTGCAGAGTAATTTATTCAGCACAAAAAAAATATAACTTCAGAAAGCCAAAGAGTTCAGCATATGAAGGAAAATGAAAAAATAATCCATATGAACTGAAACAGTCAAATACAGAAAGGGAACAAACACAGTATATCCACTAAAGAGATCAACTATATAAAGAGTTAGTGGTCATTTCATTATTGTAACACTACATAAAAAAGAAGTTACAATTACCCTATAATTCAATGAACACTACATAATGTAATCACAATTTAAATGAAAAGGCAAATGATTAGAAGCAAATCTTCGGACTAAATTAGCTGAATTCACAGGATGTGCTTTTTTACCATGGCAGTAAAGTGTTCTCTTTAATTATAATTACTTTCTCTACATCTCTACATGCATTTCAAAATTACATATTCATTAGTATTTGTTTTAATTCCATACATTTTACCTTATGAATGGGAAAAATCAAGTTATAGCATGTACAGGTACAAATTCCCTATAATGAATATGATCATTATGTATACATAAAATGTACCAATAAATTTAATTAAGAAAAATTTACCTGATGAATTGTCTAAAATATGTGACTTGACAAACAATTCTACCTGTGTATTAAATTTATTAACATAAATTTAAAATTTTATTTAATAGTATATAAATGAATCATATTTTATGTTTCATTTAATATACTGCAAAGTAATATTAATATATGCATAAATCACTATTGAGTTCACTTTTATTAACATTTTCTTTCAGCTCCTTTCTTTCATCTTCAAAGTCAGCTGACAGTCATCTTTTCTGAACTCTGAATCACTCTGCTTTTGCTTCTGCACTGTCTCTCCCCTGATGTATGATGTGTCCCTCTGATTGGTACCTAAGTTTCCTCCATTGTGTGTATGCAAGCCAATGAGATGATTTTGTACACATTAGAATAAGCTTGTAATTTAACACCACTTGAGGAATAACCTTAATTCTACGTTAAAGGTCTTAACCAGCAGTACCTAGATTTGGTTTTGATTGCAATAACTAGAGGATGGCATCAAAATGGGATCACTGTCAAAATTATTCTTACCATAGGAAGCAAATACAGTTTGGAGGCTGTTTTTTTGTTTTCTGTTTTTGCTGTTTTGTCATTTTGTTGATATGGTTTGGAAGAGTTTGGTTTGGTTTGTGCCATGGCTTGCAAATTTTCAACAGAGACACAATGAAATAAATTAGAGAAGTAAAAATAGGTACTCAAATATTGATTAGGTACTATCAGAATATATACAGGAATTGTTATTTCTATATGTCAAGGCCAGATGGATTGCTTTTTCACATCCTTCTTTTAAGACTTTGTACTCTAGGATTTCCACATAAAATCAGACCACCATACAAAATATACCTGTGCATTGATTTTCTCCTAATGTTGCTTATTCTGAGCTATCTCAATGCCCTGGTGGTGTTTTATAATAGGATGACTGTCACTGGATGTCAGATATATTCTTCTCTTCTTTGTTAATTCTCATCTGTCTGTACTCACTTCTCCTGACAGCAGAAGCTGAATTTTCTACTGAGAGGAAAACACACAGGCACCCTTAGGATTTTCCCTGTGCTATATACTCCAATTAGAACCTCAGTCTCCACGTTTGTCTTTCAAGGCTTCAATTACCAGTTTTGATTTTTTGGAGAAAGTTTCTACTAGCAAAAGATTAACAATTCACTTCTGCTCATTGATAGAACTTCAGTCAACCTTTCCAAAGTACCTGTTCCTACCAGAACATGCTCCGAAGTATTTTTAGAATTATTTTGTTGCAATATTAATAGCAATTAGTACGCTTTGTAATATTAAGAGCCAGGGTGAGCAGACATGTGCTACAGATCATTATTTTATTCTTAGTCCACTTTTAAAATGATATCATGACCTTATAGAATACAGTCCCTTATTTATTAGAACCAACAGAAAATGCAATGATATAGGTGGTAAGTTACAAAAGAGGAAGTGAGCATATTTACCTCAGTCCGCAGGTGAACACAGTGGTACAGTGGGCCATTTTACCTAATTCTGTAGTAATTCACTGGGTCAGTTTCGGATGAGTAAGTCCATCTCAGAGATGGTTATATTTTGACCATATATTTAGGTTATGTCTTTCAAATCAGTTTTAACAGTTACAAAGTTCAAAGTTTTGTTCTCCATTTGCTCAGATTCTATTTCTCAGTAGGGTTATAACCCACATGAGAAGAAAAAAAAATATCAGTAATTTTGACCTCCCATGGGCCAGCAGTAACTTGTATCTGTTCTGAATTTTTATTCAGTCTTCTTTAACACACTCTAGATACTCAAGTTGTGACTGTTCTGCTTCTTTTCTTCTTTAGTATTCTCTGTGAAATGTAATAGACTTCTGATACCAGATAATAGCGTCTGAGATTCAGACTAATGGTACCCTCCCGATCCCTATCGCAGCATCTGACACACAGTCAAAAACCCACTAGTAATCTATTGACTAGTCAAAAAATGACAAGCAAAATGTCACATAGGGTATAGCATCCCTGGTAATCAACCACCTGTAAAATGCAGAGTGCCTATTTCACTTAGCAAAATAACTATTTTATCAGCATTCTGATGCAACTCATTTGGGATTTCAGCTCTTTTTTGCAATGCTATTTATATTTCTTACCATACAAGTGGAAAAAAAGAGAATACAATGGCAAATTCCCCTTTTTATCCATGAAAAAATTATTAAACATTTCACTACATTAAATGGAAATACATGCAAACATACATACAGACACATGCATGTATACAGACACACACACACACACACACCCCTACACATACATTCCTGGAAAAACTGAATAAATGTATCTGTGAGCAGTCTTTAATTTCTTAGAGCAACATTTAAGAAATATTAATTTACATTAGTGAGTGATCTGTGTTCCAAATGATCCTTACATGTGTTCTTCTGACACATATTCTTTTAACAGCATTGTTGGCTCTAACATGAACATATCTCTATACCTATGTATGCTTCATGCAGCACTATCAAATTAGTTTTATCTTGAAAATTTCAATGTACTATGCTTTAAAATTTGCATAATACTAAACACATGCAAATAACTTCACTGGGTTCAGAGAGCTTCTAAGGTGGCTCTGTGAGTGTTTCCATTACGGCATATCTTACCATCACAGCTTTTTTTAGGCTTTGATCATTACAAATAAAATTATCAATAAAACTTTTGTGGATTTTCACCTTCAGTGTTTCACATGCCTATATGCATTCAAAAATTTCTCAAATCAGCATATTTCCAATGTTACATCATTCTTTTTTCTGAGAGTTTCTTATAGTGCAATTTCAAGCTAAAATCAAGTCATTCTAATCAGTCGCCCTTAATTTCATTTTCCCTTTTTTTCTATAAGCTTTTCTATATTTGAAGCAGTAAATTTTGTTGATTTCCTAAAACATATATATTCACATATATTTTAAGGTCTAAACTTTGGTTAAAAACATTCTTTCCATCCTTCTAATGCCATGACTACTAGTACATCTTGTATTCCAAAAGATATGCCACTATTTGGAATTAGGAGAAAAAAATTTTTTAAAAAGAAGGTATTGCATTTAAGTAGCCAATTATTCTGTTATTCACATTAAATATATAAACTTACTCCAATTAATTTTTCACTAAGATTTGCATAATTTAGTAAATGCCTCACAGAAATAATATACCATGGAAATAAAATTGAAGATGGCTCTTTAGAAATAGTGATATTACTTTAAAATGCAGAATATAAGTGACAAACATACTTTCGGACTCATAAACATTTTTCACAAAATGCTTTGCTTGGAAGGAATTTAGTTCACAAAGACTGAAAAGCTACACAAAAATAAAAAGGAAAATACCAAAACCAAAAAGCATCTGTGACACACGATCAGCTTTATTTCCTAGCATACCCTTCATGTAAGTGAAATTAATTCATAGAAGCTAGGCAAATTAAAAAACACTTAGAATGTACATAGGTTATATTTTACTAGTTGAGGTTAAAGCAGAGATTCATTTTCTGATGTTTTCCTATGAAGTGAGTAACTCAGATTTCAAATAGATCCATATATTTAGTAGATGCCCTCTCTTATTCTGATCTCAGCAGATCAAGAATGATTTGTAGAATATCTGGAATACTTATGTTTCAGGGATTCACCCTAAATATCGCATATCATTATTCAGAGCTTAAACAATATGGCTTCCTTTTCCATATTGTGACACATTGTGAAATACATCTCACATTTACTTAAACTGAATGTATAAAAAAAATTGAATGAATAAGTTGAAGACAAGCGAACATTTACCAAACTTAGTGATTTTAGTACTAAAGTGATTTAAATCTGAGATTAATAATTTTTGGTTAACATGTGACAAATGAGAACTTTGTACTGAACTAAGAGGCCAGGTATACTAGACCCCTGTAATTCACATTAGAAGAATGCATGCATTCTATTGAGGCAACTAATAAGGAACTCTGCAGATGAATCATACACCACAGATTTATAGGCAGATAGAAAAATTTATCAGTCATACAGTCATTCATTTATAAATTTCTGGGAAAACTTTTAATTATCTACCTTTTAAACTGAGATTGAAGATAATTGTTGATTCACCCATGGACATCAGAAGTAATACAGAGATACCCCATGTGCACCATTTCTACTTTCCACAAGGAAAGTAATTTCAAAATTAGGGTCTAGTATGATAATCACAATACTGTCATTATAATTCACCTGTGTAATCTTTCTTCAGTATTACTTATACTCATTTCTGTATGGGCATGTATATATGTATGTATGTATTAAAATCTATATTTTTAAATTTATGTTTAGATCATACTAGAAAAAAGATAGATTTTTATATGTTACTGGGAATTCAACCCAGGGTCAACCCAGGGGCTTCAAAGTAAACTACGTATCCAGATCTTTTTATTTTTTTAATAATAAGTTGCTAAGTTGGTTGGGCTGGGCTCAAATTTGTGGTCTTCTTGCCTCATTTTCCTAAATTGCTGAGATTGCTAATGTGCACCACTATGCATAGCTTTCAAAAAGTCAGAATCCTAAATGTAATCCTGAATATTGAAATTCTTAATGATCAAATTCCTAAAGTCAAAACACTAAAACACAATTCTACAAAAATAATTTTAAAAAAATTAAAGAAATGTAAATTTTTAAAAACAATTAAAACATAGCAGATAATGTCATAGACATATAAGAATAAAACAGATAAGAACTGCATAGTAAATTGCTTGTTTTACAAGTAGAAACACTTAGAAATACTACTTTACTAATGACAATGCAGAGGTGTAACAGTTATAAGAATGTTAACTTCATTTATTAAAAATGACCCATAATATTGAAGTGCATAACTGCTCCTCACTGTAACCGATAATCTAATGTGCAATATATATATATATATATATGTATATATATATATATTCCTCTAAAGTACCCTTTGTTTTTTTATTTTAAAGAGGATAAAACAATAAAAGCAATTAAAACAAACCAGTGTAAAAGATACAGGACTTAAAAACATTACAAAATCAAAAAAGTTACCATAATACCTTTTGATGTCTTCAAAATAGCTGCAGATAACTTAGGATATAGTGAAAATCAAACAGAACAGTATATAATAGAAACAATAAAAACAAAACAATTAAAGCAATAAAGGACTTCAAAACAAGTCTATAGTAAATACAAAATTGCTACCATAATATACCTTGCCATCTTTGAAAAAGTTGCTCCTATTGGATTTGACATAGTCAAACAAAAGAAAAGGGAGTAAAACCAACCTAACAAAACAATAGAAATGATCTAGGACTTCCAAAACAAGACCACAGGGACTCAACAATGGCGGCAACCCTCAGAAGAAGATCCTCCCTAAATGTCACACTGCGTACCAGTGTCCTCTGAATCCATGATCGGACCACTGGCCATAGCCTGCCATGTTAGTGAGACACTAAAGCACCACAGGCAGCCAATCGTATTTCACCTCCATAGCTATCACCACAGCCTGTAGATAAACCAGTCTCTCACAGTGGGCCTGGGGGGTGGGCTGGGCTGGTACTTCTTGTGCCAGCTTGTGCACTAGAAGGGGTGGGGTCTGTCTGCTCCAGTCTGCTGGCGGCACATGCATGGTGCTGCTTCCCAGACATGGTTTGCTTGCTGAGGCAGCTTTGTTCTCTCTACCCTGGTCTGTGAATGGTGCTGACTCACCGGGCGAGGCTGGGGTCTATCTGTTCCAGTCCACACAGAGAATAACTGTCTTTTAAAGGAGTTCAATCATAATCTGAGATGAGTCATTGCATATACACAATCAAGATATGGAGAAATTTTATGTGTTACATATGCATTTAAATTAAACAAATGTTTTAATTTATTGAAAAGGTTTTGATTTTTTATGTATGTATAATGGTTTACACACAAAAGTGAACATCATGAGAATTCAGTTTGTCAACATGAATTTGAAAAGTAATGCATAAAATGAATTAGAACAACAAAGTATTAAAAAATGTTCATTCTCCTACTACTGGAAATAATGTAAAAATGAAAGACAATATAAATTTAAAAATAATAATGTTGACAATTAAAACTGGAAAAACTTGAAAAGATGAACAAGTAAAGTGATAAAAAAAGAAAATTTCACTTAAAACGTGTATCATAAGGACAGATTATAGACAACTTCACAGAAGTTGTCCATAGTAAGTGGCAGTCTAACTTTGATGTCGAGTACTCATATTTTAAAATACTGACTCGCAATGAATAGCTGTTTTCTTTTGTTTAAGTCATCGTTCCCCTTGCATATTATTTTCGTATTTATATCTACACAACAGAACTTTTCAAATCTGATTCAATAAGTCTAATAAAAATGACCTCAAAAGCTCTCACAGCAATATTTTTTGCATATCTGAATTTTTTTCTGCATAAGATAATCCAATAAACTTGTTTCAGAACAAAAATGCGCTAATCCTTGCCCCACAATTTGGCTTTCTACTCTTGTGACAGTGCTGCTTTTATTTGAATGGAGTGTGCGGTTTTGGTATGCTGGCTTTCAAGATTTCAATATGTAAGATTTCAATCACAGTATTGTGATTTGAGGGGTTTTAATTATCAGGAAAGCTAGTCTAGGATTATGACATTTAAAATCATGACATCCAGGACTCTTTCTCAGGACTGTGTTCACCCCTGTTGTATATTTACCACCACTGACAGGAAATGATGCGGGACGATTTCAACATCACAAAGATCTCTCTCGTGGGTAATCTGCCTAGAGAGTGCCGCTTTTCAAGCATTATATTGTTTTATTACAAGAACCTGAACTGTCATCAAGCATATTCACTGCATGAGAGCTGAATTTTATAATGACATACAATTTACTAGGAAGAGTTAAAATAAAAAGACACTAAACATTTTGTCTAAGATCATCCTAAAATTTTAAAAATAGACTAGGAATAAAATGATGATATTTAGTACATGTCTGCTTACCCCAGCTCTTATTGTTACAAAGTCTTCTAATCTGAATTAATAATACAACAGGGACATCAATTTCATCCTCCCATGCTACCCAGTACAGATTGTATTTCATTAGTCTGAAGACATTTGAATGGTTTCAAGTAATAATTAAAATGTTCCTTTAATATGTGCTATTTTATTCACTGTCAATTGACTCAAGGCCATATACCACTGGCCAGTGTTACATTCCATTTGAAAACATTTTTCCACTGTAATTTATACTTCAGAAATATTTATAGCTCCATATAATTTCAAGGTATCTCAGAAAATTCTTTCTAGCAACTAATTGTAATTAACTTCAAAAAGACTTAAGATCTAATAGCATTTCCATTAATTTCACTACTCAAGTTCACAGCCACAAAAATTTAATAATGTATGAAATGACTGTTTCATAATTCATAGGCATAATTTTCTGATACAACCTGAAAGAATGACAGTCATACCTTTCTTAAAGAACACATTAGATACATTAAACAATAATATTAACATGATGTCTTATATGTTAATTTCTTTTTACAATGCACATGAAAAAGTTATTAAAACACAGATTCTCTCTTGATTATATGTGTTTAACGTTAATTAAAATAAACTGGTAGTCATGAAATTGTTATGAACCTGAGTTGTCATTATGTGGGGTCCTGTTGTTTTTAAAGGTCTAAGTTCCTCTCTTCACATACTATCAATTTGCTTGTACTGAATAGTCTTCATACTATAGTTGGACTGACTACATACCTGGTACGAGTACCTACAAAAGGTTACATAATCTGTATCTCAAGTGTGTATCTCAGGTCACATGGTTTGTGCATAAGTTCATATTAAGTAACTTCATATTTGTTTCCTAATCATGTTCTTACTCTGTATCTTCTTCATATGCTCTCCCTACAACCTTAGTTCAAATGGTTGGGCTCTCATTTTGCTATCCTATGCTGGGTTTCTATCTTAATTTCCTGTTGACATGTGAGATTCAGTAGCATGACTTTAACCCTCATCAAACACTTCAGTTCCTACTTTCAAATTTTGCTCTAGTGACTGATCAGGAAAACCAAACAAGGACACAGGCAAAACTTTACGAGAGATAACACTGATTTCCTCAGTGCCAATGTTTATATATACTCAATGTACTATTTAAATTAAATGGTTAAATTTCAGTGATAGAAGGCCTGTCTAGAACATATAAGGTACAGGTTTGAGCTCCAGCACCACACAAATACACAAATATATAATATAATATAATATAATATAATATAATATAATATAATACAATATAATAATCTATCTATCTATCTATCTATCTATCTATGTATATATCCATTAATCTGTGCTGTGTTCTACATGCATGCAAGCAAACAAACATTACTATGTGATCAGAAAGGTATCATGTTTTGTTTCTCCATTTGATTTTGGTATCCCCAAATAATCATGCTGCTTATGTTCTTAATGTTTCTAAAGAAAATATTAAAATTCTGAATGCTTCTCTTGTGTATGATTGGGACTTGCTAAGGTAATAATAAATACCCCATCCATGTGCAAATTCTTCCCATATAATTTTAATAAGATGCTAATATATATATGTATATATATATATTTATATGATATAATGTAAAATTTATAGGTACCAAAGTCTTAACATTAATTCATCAGTTTCCTATTGAACGAATCAGTGTGTTAACCCTTCTATTTAATAGGTATTACACAGACATTTGCATTATCTCTAGCTTAGGTACTAAAGTGCTATTTTAAGATATCCCTGATTCCCAATTGTAACAAAATTAAAAACAAGTTTTTAAGCATGTCATTTTATGTTGCAAAAACATCTTTGTAACTTAAACTACAATCCATAGAAAGTAATTTATTTAGATGTAGGTCTTAAGTATCTTTACAGTAGGATTTACTAGGGGTGGTAATTTTAACAGGATTAAATGTTTAAACTCAGTAATTTATTTAATATTTTTCTATGCTAAGGGGACTGTCTATAAGGTTATAACCACATCATGGAGCATAATTACCCTAGAATAATTGCGTGAATCAAATACAATTAAGGTAATCCACTTTCACATTATTTTGAACATAATGTTACTTATGTTATTCAATATCATTTTAATAGTTATGTAATAAGAGTTCCTAAGAATTTTCACAAAATTGCTATGAAAATGTATTTCATAAAGATGTAATAATGAGATTCTTAGTACATGAATAACAATTTAAAATATGACAAGTAATTAATATATCACTAAAATACAATAAACCCTTTACCCATGAATTTATCATCTTCGTACTTCTATAAACACTCTTCATTCTTTCCACTAGTATTTGCTAACCATCTGTGATGTCCCAGAAAGCACACTGAGTAGTATTGTGAGACATAAGATGTTGAAGACCACCGTGGTCTGAACATTTGTGTCCTCCTAAATTTGTATGTTGAAAGATAATTATAAATGTGATGATTTTAGAATTTGAACATTTTGGCAGTTAGCTTAGTTACTTTGGTATGCTGGCCAAAAAATACTCCGTCTCTACAATTTGAAAAGGGAAAAGTTTATTTGTCTCACAGCTTTACACGGGTTCAGATAAAGTTGGCTGGCTCCCAGACAGCAGCAACATGGTAAACGGGACTGGCAGAAACAACAAACAAACAAAAACCTGTTCACATCATGGCTCAGATGCAGAGGGAGACAAGAGCCAGAGACAAGAGTACCTTCTAGCTCATGGCCTGCCGACTTGCACACTCCTCCCAGAGCTGACCCCATAGCACGCCCCTGTGACTTGCTCCCTCCTGCACAGCCCTTATGAATGATATTAATGCCCTTAAAAAGACAATAGAGAAGCTCAGCCATGCCGTGATGAAAGGACACAACTACATTGTGTAACTATTAACAAAGAAATTGATCCTCATCACACAGTAAAGGTGCTGCTATTTTGATCTTGAAATTTTCAGCTTCCCGAACAGACATAAATAAATTTCTGTTCTTTGGAAGCTCCTGAGTAACAGTTTTCTGTTACATCTCCTCAAAGAGAATAAGTCAAGTATTCCTAAAATTTTTTAAGTGAAACCCTCAAAATTCTTATAAATCTTAGAAATTCTTTTGTAGATGTTTATAAGGTAGATAGATAGATATATAGATAGATAATCAGAATTAGCAAAGTTTTCTACCAAAGTGAATACCAAACAATTGTTGTATTTCCTGTTTCCCATTTTAAATCAGAGGAAGTATAGCCTTCATAACTTAACACTAGTCATTCAAAATTCTAAACTTCAAATAATAATTAAACTAAAGATACTTTAGATGAAAAACTATAGAACTCAAAGAAGCTAATGTGCAGGAAAATAACCAAAGAACCCAAGAATTTAAGGTGCAAACTACAAAGCAGCACATTCTGACTTAGTTATTCTATACTGGTTTTCAAGCAGTAATATAAAAAATAATATAATTTACAAGTGCCACAGTTAATCCTGACATCTTGATATCTGCTCATTGTGAAACACTGAACACAGTTTTGCAAAAAAAAAAAAAAAAAAAGACATCTCTACATATACACAGAAAATAAACTAATGTCAGTTTTGGTATTAAACTACATTAATTTTATCACCAGGTGACATATAAAATCTTCATTATCAATGATACAGTGTGAAAATAATAAACGCATAAATTTTACTGTAGTTATATGTATGCATTACACATGCACATAAAATACAGATTCATGCATATATTACATATTTTATTGAAATACAATTTTGCATACATTTTCATAAAATATCACAGGTATATTATTAAAAAGGATATGTCCTTTAAAAAGACCATTAAAATTTAAGCAAAGTAGCCAAAGCGTGGCTAGAATGTGGAAATAACTACTAATAGAAAATAAATACAATACCAATGTAGAAATTGCAGTCAGGAGACTATGAAAGTTCATTGCTGTGCATAACACTCCAAAAAAGCAATTAAGAAAAATATTTACCAGATGGTTGTATTCAGTCACATGCCTAAATTGGCAATCTTTCAGCTTTCCCTAAATATTTTAGTTTATATTAAAGAGTAGAAATGTCACCATTCTGATAATGTTTCTGTCAAATAAAGTGGACATTTTCAGCTGTGTATATGAATATTCATGGCAGAACTTACGGTATCTGTGCTAACCTAAATGCCATGGTCAGGTAACTCTTGGTTAGAGTATTAGCTGGAACCCCGATTTAACTTCATTCTCTCCAACCTTGAAAAGTAATTTAAGTTTGAAAATATTGTCTCTTTCAAAACATGAACAACACAAACTTTCTTCTTCCAAAGAAATTTCTTTGTGTCAAACTATTTACACAAATTATTCAACTCAAGCTTTTAGACTATTTGTTTAGAATATGTCCGTCACTACAGCAAAGCTATTGAAAATCTTAAAGATAAAATGAAAATAATTTTAGCAGTAACTATCTTGGGAACCATATATTTCTTCATATTTTTATTACAAAGTATAAAATTCGGAGAATAATTTGATGCCAAGCTTTTGGCAGTAAAAGATGCCACTGCCAGCAATGTATATTAAAACTGGAAGAACCAAGGAACACAATGGAAGTATCACTTTCTAATGAGACTTCTGTCTCACTCGGTACAGAAATGTAAAACCTGGAGATGTAGCACATACAGTAACTGAAGTCCAAAGTAAACTGCTAAGTCAGGCAATAAATGAATGAAAACTATTCTGCCATCATATAAGATTATTTTTTCTATGAATAAAAAGGACCAAGTAAAACTGAAAGGTAAAATAACTGCTTTTAAATTGGCATAGCCCAAAACAAGAACTCCTATGGAACAAAATGACAAATAGTAACCTCTATAGTTACTAACCAATCAAAACAGATCACAGCATCTGTATCTATATATTTTCTAAATAGTCACAAAAATCATTTTTAAAATTTATTTATTTATTTATTCATTCATTTATTTATTTTGATGCCAGCAATCAAACTCAGGTCTTTGCACTTGCCAGGCAGGCACTTGTGCCACTGAGCTATAATCCTGCCCTCAGAAAAAGATTCTTAAACCTTCTTCTTTTCAAATACTGAAATTTATTCCAAACTACTATATAGACTGTTGATCATTCCAGGGCCTCTACAGGGAAAGAACATTGCCTGGAGTTTTCTCCAGTCATCAAATATTGATTCAGCTTCTATCATGCTTCAGTAAATGGACTACACCCTGAGGATTCAGGAATGAATGATGAAAATTTCTGTTCCTTATGAAATCAAACTACTGGGTGACTTAAAGGGCAACTCGAAAATCACTTACCCTGAGGTCATTACTATATATGTGAAATTATACTCCAAGTAACTTATGATAGGCAAAAACAAATACCATTAAATCTGTGAGTGAGCAATGTGCGACGTGTGCTCATAATTTCGAAGACATTATGCACAGTTTTTTTAGTATAGAGAATATAGTTTAGCTTTCAGATTTTTCCACGTAAGATGAGTAAGTACTCACCAATCATAAACAGATGTACAATTAGTTATTATAAAGGCCAAGACAAGGAAACAGGAAGCAAAGATTGCGACTATATGAAGCCAATTAATTTAAAAATCAAATCCATCTTGCCTGATGTTTGCAATATTTTAATGTTTTAAAAAGTACCAACAGTCCAGTTACTGTTACTGTGAATCAAACTTTAAATTTATAAAACATTGTACCATATCAATTATTATTTATTAGTGTTATTGTTACGAGGATAAGTACAATCCATAAAATTGTTGGTGTTTTTTCTTTTTACTTCGGATCAAACATTTTAGTATGCTCTACCAGTAGAGATAAACAATTGATGTTCATAAAATTGACCAGAGAAAGAAAAACCTATAATTGAAATATCATAATAAAAAAGGTAGAAATCAAGTTTTTGAAAATTATTTCTCCTCTATTGATATGATTAAATATATAGTGGGATGGAAAATCTGTTTGAAAGATTTGATATGTGAACTCTTTCATTTTTTTGTATTTCAAGCTACACATAATAACTTTCTCCTTCAGAATCAAATAAATGAAGGACACATGATCTTTTACTCAACAGATGCAATTTTAAATATTTTATCTGATGAGAGTAGCTCACATGCATGCACCACCTATTATGTATCATGTACTTTTTTAAGATTTACAAAGCTTGATTCCTTTAATCAGCACAACTTCAGTAAGAAGTATTACACAATCTTTATCACCAGGAATCTATTGTAACAAATTCAAGGAGAACAGGGACAACAAGAGTCATTTACACAAATTCACAAAGAATCACACAGTCTAGCCTAAATTTTAGCTTAAATAATCTGGTTTCCAAAGACTAGTCCTTGACTTCTTATGATTCTCCAGAGTCATTCTGCCTCTCCTTTTGAATACTTTTCTGTTAAGACTAGTAGGTTTAAACAGCAATATCCATTAGACTCTCAAAAACTTTTTAAAGAGTTCTACTGTGCAGGCCTCATCCTAGGTTTTTATTTTCAAATGTAGCATCCTTTAGGATCACCTAGAAAGATTTTATGAAATTGCTTTAAACATATTTTTATTCTTATTAAACATATTGGTACAATTTAGCACACAATGATCACATTCATGGTAGAGAATTTGTACCTGTAAGTGATCTATCCTCTTTTTTTGCCCAATCCCTTCCTATCACCTCCTCTTCTTATTTACAAAGTTTTGTTTCCATTTTGTCCTTCTTTTATCATTTTTTTCCTGTTCCTTTCCTTCCTTTCACCCTCGCACTTACTAGTTTCCCTGTTTTTGGAACAATTTTTCCTGTTTAACATAACCTTTTATACACTTTGGACTTTATTTATAATTTTGGTATCTTACATCAAAGAAATAATGTGATATTTACATGTGTTTGTGTTATTTATTTTATCTAAGAAATACCTCATGGTTATCCTTCTTTATGGCTGAGTAGTATCCCATTGTATTAAGAAAACACTCTTTTATCCATTCTTCAGTTGATGGGCATTTGGGCTGTTTCCAAGGTTTAGCTATTATAAAAAATGCTGCTATAAACATGGATACATATATATTGCTATAGTATAATGCTTTTAATTCTTCTGGGAAGAAACACAGAAGAAGAATACCTGGGTCAAATGGAACCTCTAATCCTAGTTTTTTGAGGAATCTCCATATTCATTTCCATAGTGGTTGCACCAGTCTACACTCCCACCAAAAATGGAGAAGGGTTCCTTTTTCCCCACAGCTCCTCCAGCAAACACCAAATACAAAAATGTACATCTAAGATGAATACAAATTGCTTAGAGAAAGAAATACAAATTACAAATAAATATATGAAAAAATGATCAACATCACTGAGCGTTTGAGACATGGGAATTAACATAATGTTGAGATTTCATCTTGCCGCAGAAAGAATGGCTATTATTAAACATATTTTTGGATCCATCCCTATTTTCTGATTCTGTAAGCCTCAGGGAAAGAATTGAGAATTATCATATCTGACAAGTCCCATATGTCATGCTGATACTGCTGATCTAGAATAATTTGAGAGTTGCTGCCCTAGGACTAATAGAAACAAAAATTTGCAAGATTGTGGAAAGAATCAAGTAATTCAAGGGTGCATTAGTTTAAATAATCTATTTCAGTAATCATAACATAGGAAAAATATACATATATCTACATATTAAAAATAAGTTCAGGGAATTTATACTCTATGCAGTTTAAGTATCAACAGTTTCCATATTTGGGGTATTTAATCTGTCTAAGTCTTCTGGTATGTCTCCTTCAGAAAAAAATAATGTGCTTTCTATTAATTCACTATATAAATGTATTGTTTTTGCCTTTTGTCAAAATTTCAAAATTATGTGTTGCTGTGGATCCATATTTAGATTCTCAAAGAATTAACAAATCAAAGAGCTGGTTTTTTTGAGAGAATAAACAATATTGATAAACCTCCAGATAACCTTATCAATAAAAAGAAAGAAAAAAAACCCAAATTCATGCAAGAAGGACTGAAAAGAAGGAAATTACCACAGATCCCATGGAAATTCAAAATATCATGAATACCTACTTTGAAAGCCTCTACTCATATAGGATGGAAAACACAGAGGGAATGGACAGATTTCTACAAATATATGAACTACCAAAACTCAATCAAGAAAATATAGCAATTTGAACAAGGCAATATTAGCCATTGAAACTGAAAATGTGATTAAAAAAAAAAAAAAAAACAACTTACTAACAAAGAAAAGTCCAGCTCCTGATGGATTCACAGCTGAATTCTTCCAGAAACTTAGAGAAGATTTTATGCCAATGCTCCTTAAACTCTTCAAAGAAATTGAAAGGGAAGCAATCCTCCCTAACACATTTGGAGGCAAGTATTACTCTGATACCAAAGTCAGATCCAACCAAAAAGGAAAACTATAGGCCAATCTCACTAATGAACATTGATGCAAAGATTCTCAATAAAATACTGGCAAATAGAATGCAACAAATCATCAAGAATATTAAACATCACGACAAAGTGGGATTGATTCCAGAAATGCAGGGATGGTTTAACATGCACAAGTCAATAAATGTAATACACCATACAAACAGAGCCCCCTAAAAAAAAACCACATGGTCATCTCAATAGATGCAGAAAAAGCTTCTGATAAAGTCCAACACTTTTCATGATAAAAATCCTACAGAAACTCAGAATACGTGGTGTCTACCTCAATCTCATAAAGGCCATCTATGACAAACCAACAGAAAACATTATACTAAATGGACAAAAACTGAAAGCTTTCACGCTAAAATTGGGAACAAGACACGAATGTCCACTATCACCACTTCTTTTCAATACAGCTCTGGAAACACTAGCCAGGGCAATCAGACAACAGAGAGATATAAAAGGAATAAAGATAGGAAAGGAAGAAGTTAAATTATCACTATTTGCAGATAACATGATACGCTATACAGAAGACCCCAAAAACTCCATTAAAAGACTACTACAGGTAATAAACAAATTCAGCAATGTAGCTGGATACAAAGTCAGTGCTCAAATATCAATAGCATTCCTGTACACAAACAAGAAACTCACTGAGATAGAAATTATGGAAATACCACCTTTCTCAATAGCATCTAAAAAAATGAGGTACTTAGGAATCAACCTAACCAAGAATGTAAAAGAACTACATGCTGAAAATTATACTAAACTAAAAGAGGAGATTGTAGAAGATATTACAAAATGGAAGGATATTCCTTGCTCTTGGCTAGGAAGAACCAACATTGTGAAAATGGCCATACTCCCAAAACTTTTACACAGATTTCATCCAATCCCAATCAAAATACCATTAACATGCCTTACAGATCTAAAGAAAACATTCCAAAAATTCATTTGGAAACAGAAGAAACCTAGAATAGCAAAAGGAATTCTGGGCAACAAAGGCAAGACAGGAGGCATCTCAATTCCTGACTTGAAACTATACTACAAAGCTATTGTGATAAAATCAGCATGGTACTGGCAAAGAAATAGACCTGAGGATCAATGGAACAGATTAGAAAATGCAAACACAACTACAAAGACACTCAGCCACCTGATATTTGACAAAGGTGCTAAATATGTCCACTGGAAGACGGATAGCCTCTTTAATAAATGGTGTTGGAAAAAACTGCCTCTCCACATGCCAAAAACTAGAAACTAGACCCATGCCTATCACCATGCACTAAACTAAAAGCAAAATGGATCAAAGATCTAAATATTAAAGTAGAAACACTAAATCTACTGGAGGAAAAGATAGGTAGAAGTCTTGAGACATAGGGGTAGGCAGAGAATTCATGAACAAAACACAAACTACTGGGACCTCATATTATTAAAATGTTTTTGCACTTCAAAAGAAATCACCAATAGGGTGAAAAGAAAACCGAAAGAAAGGGGAAAAATTTAAATAGCAACCCCTGAGACAAAGGACTTATATCCAAAACATATAAATAATTTAAAAACTTCAAGCCCCCCCATATTCAAAGACCCTCTCCAAAAATGGGGATCTGTGATGAACACAAATTTCTCAGAGGAAGATATAAAAATGGCAAAAAAATACATGAAGAAATGTTCACCATCACTCGTCCTTTGAGAAATGCAAATTAAAACAGCATTGAGATTCCATCTCACTCCAGAGAGAATAGCTGCCATCAAGAAATCAACTGATAACAAATGTTGGCAAGGCTGTGGGGAAAAAGGAACACTGCTCCACTGTTGTTGGGCATGCAGACTGTTGCAGCCACAATGGAAATCAGTATAGAAATTCCTCAGAAGACTAGGATTGGAAGTTTCATTCAATCCAGCTATTCCCCTCCTGGGTATTTTCCCAGAAAAACTGAAAACGTCATGTAACAGTGATACATGTGCACCCATGTTTATAGCAGCCCAATTTGTAATACCTAAATCTTGGAAACAACCAAAATGGCCATCAACCACAGAGTGCATGAAAAAGATGTGGTATTTTTATACAACAGAATATTACTCAGCTATAGAAAACGATGATATCTAGGCCTTTGGTAAACGGAGGCAAATGAGACTATTCTCATAAGTGAAATAAGTAAGAATCATATTTGTAAATATTACATTGTCTCTCTAGTATAAAAAGTAATACAAACTGTAGGAGTAATAAGATCCAAAATGTGTAATAGCTATTGTAAAAAATAAAGGAAAGGAAAGTGCTCTAATGGATATAACTGCATGTATGTTTAAATATGTAAGATAGATAACAACATTACTAAGTATTTTTTGGATCGTTGAACAGAACGGTTTGTACCCTCTTTGTTTGTCAACTTCTATGCTTTAATTTTGGAACTTGAACAACTATTTCTAAGATGAAAATATGTAATTGATCAACTAGTCATTTCTTAGTGTTAATTTCTTTTGAAATTCTGTATTACTTTTACACTTTTTTGTTTTTCTTTTTTTTCTTTAAATAAAAAATTTAAAAAAGAGATGAGCAAAGAAGAGAATATAAAGTCTAAAAAAATTTCACAATTATGACTTTCTGTGTATCTATATTTAGATTCTTATAGATATAAATTTACTATTTTATAATTCTGGTATTTACCTAAAAGTCATAGTAGATGGCACATATGTCCTTAACAGGTATTGCAAAAAAGGAGGAAAATAATACTTCAAATTTTGGTCTTGTGGGTTACTTGTTATGTATTAGCTATTTCATATCTATCCAAAGACACAGTTCTCTGAAATGCAGACTAATACACATTTGTGATCTTACTTTTCATATAGCTTAGTTACTTAGGAACTATAAACATGTATGGTAAAGAGATAGGAAGAGGTTTGGAAACACGTTTGGCCATGGAGGTGGGATTAAATGCCTACATACATAGTGCTAGAAAATGCTAAGGAATCCCTTCTCAGTATGTTTCAGTTCCACCATGGGCATTCTGCTGCCACACTGCTTAGTCCCCAAAATCATTTCCTTAGTACCAAACAATCATTACTTCATTATTTATCATTAGTACTCTGATAGATACAGTTAGAGAAGATTCACACCACATTATTAAAGCATCCAAGATTATATCTAAGGAGAATAAAGTGAGGAAACACACACACACACACACACACACACACACACACACACGTGCGCACGCACACGCACACAATTTAAGTCTGACTTTTCCCCACAAAGATGAAAGGAAAGTGAAGGGCCACTGTAAGTATAACACATATTTAACATAATCATGCCCTGATTCTTGCCACTAACTTAGATAATTTCCCGATAAATAGGAGATAGCATCATAGTAAGTCGAACAGTACATAAAATGTTTAAAAATGCGATTTTGTTTTCTGTATATCTGATTCCATGTTCTACCATGAACTTAATTCTTGCAAACTGTACCTGATAGTTTTATCTGCCCATCAATTTATTTCTCTATTACTTTATTTTGTAAACCTGTGGGTAATGCTAGAGAAATTAATGAAAGCCCATAATCTTTTCAATTTTATTTCTGGTATGGCATCTTCTAATTTGGAATTCTCAGAACTCATTACTGAGGGTTGATCAACTACGTGAGTCATGTGACTTCTGAGAACCAGCATACAGTGCTTCCTGGTATGAAGTAAGTGCTGACATCAATGCAAGTCCATTTTGTTGTTATTCACAGTAAAGCGCCCTTTCTCAAGTGCACTTTCTGTTTATCCTTTCATGGTACTGCTACTCCCGGTCAAACCAAAATTCCATGTGAATAGTTACTGGATGAGTCAGCAATGTTAGTCCAGTCTCAACTTTGATTTCTTATTTGTTTTCCTCTCTTTTTAGGTATATCTTTGTGGATTTAAAAAGAAGAGAGACAGAGACAGAGAGACAGAGAGAGAGAGAGAGAGAGAGAGAGATGTTTTGTTTGGGGTATTAGTTTTTTTCAGTAAAAAAATGAAATGATAATTTTTTGGTGAGGAAGTATTGGAATACTGACAAAATATTTTAAGTTAATATGTACAATACAATTGTGATTATATGTATTACCCTACATTTTTATTCTGTTTCAATACTTATTAGAGGGTATAAGCAATTATACAAATGCTGTGGATTATTCAAAGTACCACCCCTAACAGAAATATTTTACTTAAAATTACAGAAGAAATAAAACATTAAGAGTTTACATACACAAGCATTTTATACAGATTTCAGGTTATAAATTAACATGAATTATGTATAATAAAGTATTTAAAACTGAACTTAACCTGTTCATAGGAAATAAGCTATACCATGGCATATGAGTATTTCTTACATTAATTTTTCTTTATTACTTTTTTGTTCTGCTTTGAATTGATGAGGCAAAACCTCTTAAAATTGATTAGGTCCATCTTCTGGATGTCATCCTGTTCTCAAGATACTCATTTCTAAGTGGTTCCTCAAAGATACTGAATAACATGGATTAGGCAGTGGAGGTAAGAATGCCCAACTCCTACCAAGTGTTTCAGTCTTGAATCTGGAAGAAAATTCTAGATGTTAGATGCCCCTTGATGGTAAAAAAGAGGGCTGATTATTTCCATGAACTACAAACGTGGAAAGGGTGATCCAAAAATGTACTCAAAAGGGCTTATATTTAGTCTTATAAGAGAAAGCTATTGATTAACACAGGAAAACAGATAACGACTGGATTATCTCAGCAAATAGAGCACAAGGTCACCTTATGTATGGACAACCTTATGTAACTAAGCCTTGACAAATGATGGCAAGATAAATTTCTGGGTGTGCATTCCTTTTGTTTCAGCTTTGAGATGGTAAAAACTATTTTGCAATTTAATGCACCTTTTTAGTTTCTGGTATTTATATTCATTGAGAAATTATCAGATGGTTGCTATGTTTCAAGCTCTGTATTGTTGATCTGAGGAGACCACTGTGTGTAAAACAGAGACAAATACAGAGAAATTTATAGCCACATTGGCTGATGGGAGTTTAAAGAACCCAAATGCATTTTCCAGCACTTATTAACAGACTTTGAAAAGAAACTAAATTTATTTTTCTCTTATTTTGTTTTTCCCAGCACACACCATACTGGGGATTGAATCCAGGTCCTTCTCATTGAGCTACATCACCAACTTTTTCCTTTATATTGAGACAGTTTTGCTAAGTAACCATTGCTTTCTGGAGTGCAGAGATTACAGGTGTTCACCTCCTCACCCTACTAGGAAACTAAATTTTCCACTTTTTCGTTTCTTTGAGTTATGTAGTGAAGGTTGACTCAAAGTCTTTAACTATGTAACCCAAGCCAGTATTGAATTTATGGTGATTCTTTTGCCCCAAACTCCCAAGTGCTAAAGTTAAAGGCCTATTCCACCATGCCAGGCCAACAGACTGAATCTTAAAGACAAGTGTCAGAATGATAAAAATTACTCTTTCCTCTATTGTGAGTACTGTTTGGTAAAAGTTTGAATTTATTAAGTGAAGTAGTAGGTACTGTACAACTTCAAAAGCATTTTAATTCATATTTCCATGAGGCGTTTCTCAGCTCAAGGAGAAAACTAGTGCTGTTGATGTATTTTTTATTTAATTTTTTCCAGTAAAATACATTTTGGAGAAATTGAAAAAATAATATCATTTTTTCACTGTATTCTCCATGACTATTCTAACTCACAGCAAACAATTAAAATCATTCTGATGTTGCATTAAAATGAAAATATTTAGAAGAGAGTTACAATAAATTTGAAAATCAGCAGACTATCATATATGTATACATATGGTATATTTGGTATATGGTAGTCTGCTCTGAGGGAAAATGAGTAAGACAGAGTATTTTCTTTTAGTAGATAATGGAAGACAGCTGCAAAATTCTCAAGAAATTAGAATATGTATGTATTTCACTAACAAAGTATTAATATATTTCCTCACATGACCTACATTTCCTCACATGAACTTCACAAGAGAGTTATGAACCAGCAAAAATAGGAAATATTTTAATATAATTTAATAGAGGATAAGCCAAAGCATAAAGAATCATGTTACATCCCCAGTCATAGTTACTGTGAAGGTAATATTCACACTCAAACTTTTGTAACCAAATGTGACATATTTTCTGATTTGCCATGCCTGACATTTTAGGTCTGTGCCAACCTAGTTGAAGAGTTTCACTTCTATGCTTCTTGCTATTTTTTATTTTTTTTTTGGCAAATACCTTGGCTGAGTCTATGGTGAGTTTCTTATGCTGCAGTCATTTCTTTACTTCAAATCCTTCAGACAAGTTTTGCAATAGGATGCGTTTGAAATGAGAAGCATTACACCATGTGTAGACTCAGTTTTGTTTAAAAACTGGACATGTTAACTAGAATTTAAGTTTTTAATAACTGATTATTGCTTTATTTGTACACTTCTTCTCCAACCATGATTTCATGCTTCAAATATTTATCAACATGGTACATTCCTTTTGGCTTTAAAACATGTTTTGTTTGCATGACCACATTTTTTAATGAACCTGATTTTTCTTAGAGGAGCTTTGTGCTCTCTAAGCTCCACTTTATTACTCCTATGCTCGATACGTTTTCACATTTAAACTGATAACTTAATAATTTACTCACTTGGCTCTTTCACTATTGGATGTCAGATTTCTAGGGCCTAGGTAATTAATTTGTTATGAGTTGCACCTAATTTTACAGTTCACATTCTCATTTAAGAAGATCCTAAAATACACTTAAAGCTCACAAATCCTATGAGAAGGAAAGCCAGACTGGCAGTTGCAAAGGGGGACGAATTCACCTGTGACCCAACAAGGAAGGACCCATGTCGTCCCACATCCAAAGGAACCAAAGGGCCTATTAGAATTCTCCTGTGTCAGACAGAAGGGTAAGGTCATTTGAACCTATGTGAGTCAACTATTGAATGCGGGCTGTTCCAGAAAGGGCAGAACTTCCAATAAGCTCTGCAGTGGAGGCAACCTCAAAAGGACCTGAAGCTGAAGTATGACAAAAGTTCCAGATGAAGGAACCATGAGTCCTTTCGTAAGGTGAGAACTGGCTGGTGCTTCTCTATAGCTGCTCACCACAGGGCCTTCCACTAATGGGAGTTCCGGTAGAATTCAGAGCAGATACATCCAAACACTCTCCATGCTCTCATCCTGCTTAAGTTAACTGAGAGCAACAAATGTATTTTTACGTGTCAGAATGTGGTTTAGATCTAAGATGAAAGCTAAAGCCTCAAGTGTTTGGAAGGTAGCTGTATCATGGGGGCATTATAACTAACTTGCCGCTTGGAGGTAGGGTCTGGTCAGAAAGGTTGGGTCCCTGTGGACACTACCTGGAAGGCTGTGTCTCCCTTTAGGTCCTGACTTGCCCTTCCTCTTCCGGGCTGCCACGAGTTGAGGAGCTGTCAGGTCGCTTCTGCCCAGAGCCTGCTGACCGTAAAGGAACTGAAATGTCTACAACGTGAGCCAGTGCAAAGCTCTTCTTCAAGCTGTTGCTGCCAGGTGTTTTGTCCCAGCCATAAAGACACTCACTAAGACACAGATCGTTTTACTCAGATAAAGAATTTGATTGAAACTCATATTTAAAATCTCATCAACATGTTACATCATCATCTCCAACCTCATAGGAAGTAGAAAAATTCAAGTTAGCTCACACAGCTCTTTTTTCCACATTCAATCACTCCTTTGGTTGGCACTTCTGAAGGTATAAAACTGAGGAAATGTTACTAAAATCTAACACTTCATCTTCACACTTTCAGTCATGCTTCAGAGCTACAGCAATACTATCCACAATATTGCATAATTTGTCAAGTTACATGTTGAAGAGTCAGTTGGTCTAAAACACATCAGAATAATTTCATTCATACTGTTTTTTATTTTATATGAAATAGAAAATGTCTTCCAGATGCTAGATTTTGGTTTTACTTACTCTGTAAAATTTAGTTTTTTATTAGTAGTGGTAGATTAATGTCAATTTTTTTAGTTGTATACCTTGGTAAGAAATAATCGTATATAAGAAAAGAATTACAGTAATACTAAAAAATGTACATTTGCCTACTTATTCTACTTTTCCTTTTTGTTCTATTTTCTAATTGAATTTTTTGTTTGGGCATCTACTTCTGATCAGATCTTTCCAAGTAAGTAAATACCTAAAGATTTTTCTACAGAATAACTTTAGTAAGTGATGTAAAAAACACACTATTAATTCCTGTTTTATTTTCTTTTTCTCCGTACTTTAATGTACTAAACTGAGAACTATATTTTCTATTTTTACAAATTGATTTATTTTTAAATTTCTTGTCTTCTAAATAACATATAACAATGTAAATAAATGAAGTTTGTTAATGTTTGTATTATGTTAATATCTCAGTCATTGCAATAAAATTTATGCTCTCATCCTAAACTTATACTTATCACCTCTACATCTTTCATTTTTACCAGCAAGTTACATGAAACTAAAGATAATAAAGAAAAACATATGTTGAAACTAGACAGGATAAATACACTTAGAAGTAGAGAGAATGTTGATCATTGCCAGGGGAAGGGAGTGCAGCAAATGGAAAGCCGTTAATCAAAACTACAAACATTTCCATATCTCATATCAGATGAAGAAATATGTATTGTCAATTAAATATTTTAAATGAAAATAAAATATTGAACTATATGATATATGTTTATGTTTTTTTAAAAATTCTCAAGATTGTAGCTTCCACTATTTTTAATATTGCTGTTGGGCTCTGTAGAAAGACCTATGTGTGTAATAGATTAATAAGCATCAATTTGAGCTGTCTCCTTAGTAGGCAATCTATGGTGGACTAATAAACCATCTCTCTCTCCCTCTCCCTTCCTCCCTTCTCCCTCTTTCCTGTCTTTTTCTCTCTCTCCTCCCTTTGTCTCTGTTTTTTCATCTTCAAAAGAAGAGAAATGCTTATCCACTAAATAAGTTAATAGTGCTAAACATCTTAATTCAAGTCCTAACATATTAGTAGAATTTAGCAATTCTATTTTTACATAATATACTGTACCTAAAGGGAATATATACGATATTTCAAAGTTAGTGTAGCACAGATTTCTTTTCGACTAAAAAAAAATACACAAATGGCTACCCACGTGGCAAATAAAAAATTTAAATGAAATACATATGGAATAATTATATTGTTTTTTGTAAGAGAAATTAAACTCTATTAATATCAAACTTTTTTCCTATTATAGGTCTGAACAATACATTAGAAAGCTATCTCAAATTATAAGATTAAACATGGCCTGCTTTTACTATCATATTTTCATTCTTTTTGTTTATGGTTTATTTTGAAAAATGCTGTTGTATTGATCTCTTTGTATAAAATTGATATGTAAACATGTACTTTACAATCCCGTAAAACATTTAATACTAAAATTAGTAAAGACGGTTTAAGGTCAATTTCAATATTGCAATGTAACAAATATATTCTCCTGTAAGTTTGAAACTACACAGAACAAATCTCAGTATATTGAGAATTTCTGAGAAGAATCGGGATACTAACTGTCATGGAAATAAAGTGTATCCTCCCCTTGCTTGATAGCTGTTCTTTGAGGCTTCTCACTTTTGTTTTCATTGTCTTAGCAACAATTATTCCCAGGATAGGCTGCACTTCCTTTACATATTCTGCCTGTGATGAGTACAAAGCTTTGTATTTTCTTCCTCTCAGCATGGCCCAGATAAGGGAGAATTTACTGAAAGTTCCATTGAATATTAACAATGAAAATGAAAATTTCATTGTACAGCTGGAACCCACTCACCACTTTTATTAAAACTGGAATGTTTATTAGGGATATGGACTGGCACAGAGATGACAGACACAGCCACGTTTCAGTTCGGTTCCGGTGGGTGGAATAAAAAGGAGACAGGAGAAGAGAATCAACATTTTAGTTAACTTGCTGATCCAGGAATGGAACCTTTGTTTCAGGTCAATCGATATCTGTTTAAGTCAAAGTTAAGTATTTTAAACAGAAAAGTCATTCCGAAGAAATAAAGACACAATCCTTGCTTTGTGGATGTGTAAAACTTTACTTTTCTCTCTCTTGAGGCCGTGTGTCTTTGCCTGGGCTCCTCCACTGACCCGACAACACTCAGCTACACAGGGCTCATCTTGGTGCTTATGCTCTGCCTCGTGACACTTCTTTTCTTTCAGTTCTCTTCTCATTAATAAACTGGCTTCTACTGGATTTGTGTACTTCTATTAATCTGTAATTTTATTATGAGCTCCTGCCAAATGTGTACTATCTATTCCATGTCAGAATTCTCTACTCTCATTATCGGTCTCATCTCTTTATGGAATTCTGTCATTCTCTTCTGCTTTAGTACTTTTCTTTTTCAACACTGTCCCTTGGGCCCTCATCCTTCGCCAACAATCATCCTAATACCCTGCACTGTGTTTGGCTGAACTATTTTCTAAAGTACATATTTCTATGTGCTGCTTCTATTTCCCTTTTATGATTAATTCCTAACCCTTCAGTTTGGTTTCAACCTCACCATCGCAATGAGCAAGGTCTAGCAAGGTGCAACTCTCTCCGTAATTATACCTCGTGCATGGTCTTTATTACTGCCTCTCTCTGGATACAGCCGCTAATAAATTTGGGTTTAGGATACTCAGATGGTTTCTTCCAGTCTCAGCTGCTTCTCTTTCATGGGCTTGCACTACCATTTTCTGCTTTCAAACATGAGTCCTTTCCTCAAGTCATCTAACCAAGTCCCTCTTTGTGCTAAGGAGTCATAAACACAGGGTTGTTGATGGTCCATCCCCCCAAAAGTTTATAAGTATCATGAAGAACTGATCTTGATGGTCACATTTGTAAATCTGGTCCCTTCTTTTATCCCTCCTTTCTGTTCATAGCAGAAACTATAAATACCAGGAATGTAGAGATGCTTAATGAGAATAATTGAAATCAATGAAAAAAATGCACTAATATCTCTAGATACAGCATCTAAAGCATCTTTGACTTGAAAAGCTTCATAAATCTTACAAATGACAAGAAAAAGTGAATTGTAAAACTGCTTTTATGATACAGTAGTTTTCTATAAATAAGTTATGAGCATATCAAAGGAATTGACATATAGAGAGATTTAGAGTATAGTTTGGAACTGTGTCCTAGGTAAACATGTATATTTTTAAATGGATAATTTTGAAACTTTTAGTAGTTTCTGAAAATATTGCTATGTGCTTGCATTTGGAAAGGTCACAACATGATTTGAGAACATTAAGAAAATAAGTCAAGGAAATCCATCTCTGGTCTTATAGCCTGTAATCAGAGCATCATTACAAGCCAAATGAGCATAATTTGTCACTTTGAAATTTCTCAGGTTGAAAATCAGGTCATTTCAAATACCAATTTTCACAGGGCAAACAGGTCATGCAGTCCACCTGTTCTATATACTTCTCCCAAATAACATTCAAACTGGCTGACATTCTATAAACTATCATTCATTGCTAAAGGAATCACCCAATGCTTCCCTTTCACAAGGCATCCATTTAGAAGCAGTTTTTATATTTTAAATCGAGAGTTATTTGTAAAACCTTTCAGAGAATAGTGTGACAGCATCTAATAAAAATGTACATAAGTGTGACCTTTAATGAAACATTATCGATAATGAAGTAGCTAGCTTACTAGAAATATTATTTATAATAATATTAATAATCATAAATAATGTCATGTCATGTACTGGGAAATGTATAACACTACCACTGCCCAGAGGAGCCTAATCAAGTAGGTGTTATTCTTGTACTCATTTTTCAGATAACACAATTAAGGCAGCAAGGAATTTAGCAAATTGCTTGAGGTATCATTCATAAATGGCAGCAGTGGGACTTAATCTGAGGCGGGTTTGTTCCAGATGCCTAACTTCTTATACTCAGCTGTCTGAAACAAATCCACTGAATTATGTCAGAGGAAAAGAATGAGGAAGATGTATAGTCTAAACCAGTAGTTAGGACTTAATTCTAATTACAAAAGCATCATTAGAACCAACTATAAATTCTTCTATCAAGTACCACAACACTGAAGGAACAGGACTCATAGTTAAATCACAGATGTCAATTTACTTCTCTCCCATTGCTTCCTTTCTACTTGTTTAGTGGGCAATTTTCTTAAAACCTTGATGTTTAGAAACGAGTGGGTATTGCAGAGGTAAAATGACCACTATCTTATTTAATTGGTAAATTGGAAAGGTGAGCCTGTGTTTGCTGAAATCGAAAGCTATTTAAAACAATCTCATCTGTTCCCAGCACAATTTGGTAAATATTTGGAGACTTTTCTTCACTTACAGTAACCTTTCCAGCTGTTGCTCACTAACCTTTTATCATATAAGGATCCAGTGGTCTCTCTCCATCTTCTGTCTGCTCAGTTTTTATTGCTCAGTTTGACAGAAGCAAAATGAACCAATTTTGTCCATAACACATCTGCTCTGGGTTGGATGCCGAGTATCTCCCAAATGTCCATAGGAAAGTCCGGCTTCCCGGGACAGGCAGTGTTGCAGATGATAACAGCACTTTGTAAAAAGTGGAACCTCATGTGTGATCCTCAGGTCACTAGTGGGGTACACTCAAAATGCATTGTGGGACTCTTCCTGTCCTCTGTGCCAGTTTGGGGGACTGTTTTCTCCTCTACGTGCTTCTACTATGCTGTGTCATCACCCACTGTCATTATGAGATGCCAAATCCAATGGGGCTGCCTGATTTGAACTTGGAACTTCCAAAACTGTGAATTTCATAAACATATTTTCTTTATAAGTTAGCTGTCTCCAGCATTTTGTTGTAATAATGTGAAGCTGACTCTTCTACCTCTCTCTGAGGTGCTGAACTATACCCCCATCATCTCTTCCATAGGCCCATAAACAGTCTTATAAAAAACATATGAATTCTCCTCCTTAGATAAAATCCAGAAAATGAGAATATTAACAGTTTAGCAACTATCTTCTTTTGTTCCATCAAAACAATTTCCCGTTCTCTTCCTATAAATTTCTCTGGGTCTAGGCAGACACCATCTAACTTGCTTTTCTGATCAGTGTAGTACACACTGAAAATTCCAAGTGGCTCCATTTAAGTCTGACTAGAGCACATAGAAATAAATTGACTTTGTAAAATGCCCATTTATAACATAATATGATACAATTAATCACTTTTGCAATCTGTAGTTAGTGATAATTGAAAAGTATTCATTTTAAGAGAACTATTTTGAAAATGTGACTGTTTCTTAACTTTGGATTAGGGTAACTTCTAAATAGTGCCGAACTGAAGTTCCAAAATTGTAATGCTGAATCACTAATCCCGGATACTCTTATTTATCCAGTTGTTTAATCTTAACTAAAAGAAGGTAGTTATTTAATTATTTAGTTATTTATTTATTATTTATTTATTATTATTTATTATTTAGTTAATTATTTACCACAAAGGCCTCTTGCACAGATGGCTTATTTTTATTATTACTTTGTCATATATTTAAAACTCTTATTTTAAAAGCATATTGGATTTTAAAGAAGGAACAATTAAATAAACTTTAATGTGTTTGATAGGGCTGCAAAGGCTTAGTTTTTGAACACTTTCTGTGGCATTAAAAGAAACCCCCAGACTTGATGAATTTTAATTATTTGTCTAATAAACCAGGAAGACTAAATAAATGTTAAAGTTTTATTGGTCTTAATGTTGTACAGCTTAAAATGCACATGTGTGGTGCTGAATGCTTGAGATCCCTGGAGGGTTCTCCTGAGTTTCTGGGCTGGCTTCCAAGGCACCTGCCCCATTTTAATCAGCACTGCTTCTATACTTTGCGCACTATGGGGCTCTACATCAAGCTGCACTTGAATAAATGGTCCTGCAGTTTAAGTTATTTTTTAACTATTAGTCCAGACACACAGAATGTGCATCTTGCTGTACTGACACTTGTGTTTTATAAGTGGACAGGATTAGTCATATCTCTTGCTCTGT
Organism: Dolichotis patagonum; assembly: GCA_004027295.1. Taxonomy (NCBI): domain Eukaryota; kingdom Metazoa; phylum Chordata; class Mammalia; order Rodentia; family Caviidae; genus Dolichotis; species Dolichotis patagonum. The sequence continues at coordinate 11,737 of PVJX010010961.1, read as the reverse complement.
GTCTTTTGTGAACAATGGAGCTCCATGATGTAATCTTGTCAGTCCTCCCTCGCAATTTAGTGGAATTATTTACTTCTGTCATTAGTGATGTGTGAGTGTGACTACATAAATTCATGTTTTTACAATCCAAGAGCTCTTGTGAAATTATCTCTCAACAGTTGTTTTAACCCAGAGTCTTGATGACTATTAATGGGGCAACTCCATTTAGAATTCTGTCAGCTGTATTTTTAATGTGAGTTTCCTTAAGAAACAAACAAAATGAAAGGAGCACATTGAGATTATTTTAAACTATACCCAGTTAAAAAAATGTTTCAGGCGTCTATGTTAAATAACACCCCTTTAAAATATATTTATTAAAGAACTCATATAAGTAGTAAACTACAACATCATCTTCAATATGAAGAACAGTATCTCCAAAATTGATTGTAATTTCCATACATTACCAAACATTTAAAACCCACAAGTATTTATCGTCTATTAAATTGTGTTACTGCTATTAATGTTTATTAGAAGGGTTATTTCCTTTATATAGTACCATTATTTTCCAATACAAGCTATATTATTAGGTATTCCCTTATTTGTACTTCCTTATGGGAATTCTGCTTATATTATTTCAAACATGTGCTGTGAGCATCCCAGGAAAACAAGAGCAGTGCTACTTAAATTACTTGTAATTAGGTTGTAGAAAGTAGTTATCCGTTTACTTCAGCTCTACACAGCAATTACAGTGACTTAAATAAAGGAATATTCTTCATTTTTGCAAGGATATTTACTAACTCATATAATAAGTCTATCTTATTTTAAGTCTAAAATATATTTTTATAAAATTTAAAATGCACAACTTCAGACACATTACTGATACGACTTTTGCTGATATAAGTCTCCCCTATAGATTTCAGGTCTCAAAACAATTTGATGCATTAAATCACTAACATGTTCATTCAGTAATGAGTCAAGTTTCATGAGCATCAAGGTCACAACTACACGCATTCACATGGAGCAATTCCAAGAAAGCTGCAGAGTTTTAGTAATTAGAACCACTTTTATCATGACCTTCTTTTTTTTACCTTATGCAATGTTTATACTGGGATTAACATAACGTATGTAATTTACTGACATTTAAAAAGGAGAAAGTAACAGGTGATTTTTCTTTTGAGCATTCTCTTCATCCAAAAAATAAATATTAGCAGGGATGATATAGAAATGTGTAATGGAACTGATTGATGTGCAACTGCTTTTTCTTCTCTTTATTTCTTTTTTTGTCAGAGGAATACAATATACATCAAAAATAAAATTACATCCATTGATAATAAGTGATTTAAAATGTGTAAATGTAAGATGATCATCTGAAGTGGTAAGTATAATTTTAAAATGGTGTTATCTGGTAAAATGAAATAGTTTTCTTTAAATAAATTTTGAATATTCAAATTTGTACTTATCGTACACTGATGTATAAATAAGAAATGCTTTCAATATCATTTTCCTTTTCAATTGTTATTTTTATTATGTTTTTAAAAAGCCAAGCTGTATATTTAAGATTAAAAGTGTTTATTCACCTCATTTCTACTCTTTTAAAAGTTATTTTATTAATTACATTAATGTATCAGCTTTAATCTTCACATATATAACACTTTATATATAGAGTTAGAATAGTAGGAAATTATAAGAATAGAAATGTAAAAATTTATGTCTAACTAATTTTTTTCATATTATGTGTTTGAGTAGGTTTACTCGTACACATAATACTTCATAGACTTGGTCTAAACTAGATGCTGATTTTAAATTCAATAGAGAAGAAACAAACAACTGTTTTTCCTTTTGTTTTTGTTTCTTGAGATAGGCTTTCACTATGTAGTTTGGGCTGTTCTTAATCTCATTTTGTAACCCAGGCTGGCCTTGAACTAGCAATGATCCCCTTGCTTCAGCCTTCCCAGTGCTGGGATGAAAGGCATGCTCAACCAGGGCCAGGTAAAAAAAAAAAAAAAAAGAAAGAATTTGGAAGACACAAAGTTTGGTGCTGACCCAAAGAACTACAATTCTAGTGAGCTTCTGAAAGTCATTTAACCCAGCTGGGTCATAATTCACTTCTCTTTATAATAGGGCTAATTAAAATCAATTATGCCAATCAGTTAATGGCACTCAAAAGATAAAACACAACAAGATGGTAAGAAAAGGTATTAAGAGAACTTTTAAAAGCTACACTGATGGTAAATTTCAATTTATGAAATTCATATATTATATTATTTAGTGTTTCTAAAACTGTCCTTTAAAGTCACAATGTTTGAATTTTACAAATGTTTAATATACTTCATCTTATTCCCATAATGCTCATTATATCTCACAAAGTTCAAACATTTGTGACAGCACTGCTTTATTTTCAGAGAATTAATAATAAATCATATCCCTTGCACCTTGATCAATTTTATTCTTCCTGATTCATTCAAGAATCCTCTAGATAAAACTGAGAAAATCTTCTTCAACTATTATCTATATTTTTTGCTAGTTAAAAGAAAAATATAAAACATTTAAAATTGTGAAGGTCTGAAAAATTTTTGATGTAAAATTTTTTAAAATAGGTTTTCACTGAGACAACTTTGAGGATTATGAACTAAAATGAATTCCATTATTTTATAATGATCATTCAATACAATTATTGAATCCTCTTGCAAAGTTACTAAAGAGAAAATGAAAAATAAGATGAATTAAAGAAGAATGAAGAGGTACTAAAACTCAATTGCATTTTATTATAATGAATTGAAACAGCTGTCAAAAGTATTAAAAAATGTCAATAGATAGCTCTATCTGGAATTATCTTAAATGTATATTTTAATCAATTTTAAATGTATTTTAAATATCATTTAAAGTGTTAACACACATACACATACATGCAAATTTTCTAATACATTCTTAATTCCTGAAAACAAATAATATAGGAACAATTGCATATAGAGGCAACAGAAACAATTCTATTTCCAAAAAATACCTTGAGAATAACATTTTCTAATTATATATGTGCTTAGAACACTTCAAAATCTCTGTCTTGTGTTCTTCAAATTTGCATTGAAATAGTATTTTTACATTAGGCTCTTACATGACTCTGAAAAGACAGTATATTTTTCTATGATTAATTAATATCTGGCAATTCTGCAGACTATATGTATTTGTATATATATGAATTAAGATATTCTCTGATGCATGAAAAGAAAGCCACTGCTCTATTACTTGAATTAATTAGTATGACTTACCCTTTTAAAGGTCAGTAAAAGTACTCACTTTTACAAAAGTAGGAAAATGATTTTTAAATTATGATAATCTTAATTTCTATGTAATAATTTTATAACCTCTTGATCGTGCAATATATAAATCATATTAGTTACAGAGTAGACAAAAATTAAACACTATATTTTCTCAAAAAGTTATTTTCTACAATTTCCAATAAATTCTAAGTTGGGTCTTTTGTCTCACTACAAAACACATTAATTTTCATATTTTTCACTTCTTAGAAATTGTTCATTTTTGCCCTCATACCTAGCTCACAATTATTCAGTATGCACTAGGCATCTAAATTCAAAAATTTAAGAAGTCTTTTATTTTTTTAATTATTTTTTTATTTTATAAAGGGTAAAATTAAACACAACAAAAGAGAACAAAATGGAAAGCAATGTAAGAGACGTAAATTTCAAAGCAAGACAGTCAGAGATCTTCACTATCTATCATATTGACTCTTGTTTTCTTCGAATTAGTTGTTCATATCTTCACATACAGGGAATTCACATGAAACAACATAGTATGGAACTGATTTGAACAGGATGAGGAAGGCGTTTTAGGTCTTCAAGACCAGACAATAGGGAAGCCAACAATGGCTGTCATAGTGTCTCTCATTCTCTTCAAAACAGCTGTCCATGCCTTCATGTATGTTGAACTTAAACAAAACAAAACAGGCTAAAATCACTCTGAACAAAGAATAATAGAATTGCTGGATTTCACATTATAATGCTACGGAATGAACACTGGGTACTGTAGTATCTTTTTTTCTTCAAAGTAGTTGTTAATTTCATCATGCAATATATAATTGGTTCTCATAAACTGTTTATAGGCTCTATACATGCACGAGTCTCTACATGTATATCTATCCTTTCTGTATTAGAGGGAAAAACAAGAGAAAGCAAGACAAAGCAAAACAAATTCCTAAAAAAAACATGAAGTGAAAAAGTCATATGAAACCACAATACAAGGTGATCTATAATGGTTACTATGATGTCTCCGCAGTATAAAACAATATTAATAAAAACAAAACATTGGAGACATTATAAGATTTCAAAAGCAGGTGATAATCAAACCAGAGTGGGTATCTTAGTGAATCTTGTCATCTTCAGTGTAGTTGCCTAAACTCTTAGACTTGATACTATCAATCGTAACAGATTCGAATAAGATCAGTCAATAAAGATAGCAATCTAACAAACCAGATTCAAATAAGATCAGTCATAATAAGACAGTGTAAGTTATACAGGGCTTCAGATTAAGTTAATAGGAAATTAAGGATGATAACCGTAATATGTCCTGCTATTTTGGGGATAGCTGTCCATGCCCTCAAATCTAGTGTAAGTAGATAAACTGGAACAGAACATAATCCATCTAAGCAGAGTGATGAGAATAATGTAAATTTTAAATCTTGTTACCCCATTAACAATATCCTCTGCCTTCCTTTTTTAGACAGTTCCTCCCCTTTCACTCTCATAGGGTGCACTGCCCATTTTGGGTCCCACTAACTCCCTCAGTTTTTAGATTGTGGGGAGCAATATGCTATTGATCCTAACTGGTTCTGAACCTTCTGACTCCTGGGCTTGATCTCGAGTTGTATTCCTTTACGTATAAAAGCCTCAAGGTTTTCCTTCGTTGTAGCTGAATAGTTCTCTACTGCACAAATGTATCATGCTTTTTGAACCTATCTGCAGGTGCTAGTCAAGTTGCCCCTATTTCTCTCTGGTTCCCTGTCTCATAGAGCATTGTTTTCTCATATTTGACTTTCTGTCCATAAACCCTCTTCCAGATTAATTATGTTTCCAATACAGAGCATCTTGATGGACCCTATCTCCTGATCTACTCTGCTTGTGTTTCTTTTTGTTAGTACATCACGTACATCTATGTTTGAGATTTACAGCCAACCTTCTCTGCCTCATTTCTGCTATTCTATTTTTCTGCCATTCATTATCAATTTTTCTCTTTCATTCCACTGTCTGCCCCATTCATTGATGCCTTTCTGTCACTGTTCCTGAAATCCTGGTATTCGTTTCCTCTCTCTCTAGAATGTCCTTCAGTATTTTTTGTAGGGGTGGATTGGTGGTCACAAATTCCCCCAGTTCCTCTTTGTCATGGAAACATCTTGTTTTTCCATTAATTTCTAGAGAGTTTTGCAGGATACATCAATCTGGGTTGGAGATAGTTATTTTCTTTCAGGGCTCGGAATACTTCACTCCAAGCTGTTCATGATTAGATGATTTGTGTCAAGAAGTCTGTCATGATTTTGATGGGTTTTCCTTTATAGGTGATCTATTTCTTTTCTCTGATGGCTTTTAATATTCTGTTCTTATATTGCATTTCTGGGATCTTAATTATTATGTGTCTGGGTGTAGCTCTGTTTTGGTTGTAGGTGGCTGGAGTTCTGTATGCTTCATACATCTGCATATCATTTCCTTTGGTTATACTTGGGAAGTTTTCCTTAATAATTTCTGTGAATAGCCTTTCCAATTCCTTTGTTTTGACTCCTGCTTCTTCATTCACATGTTTTATTCTTAGGTTATAGAGCCTTTTGTCTTCTAGCCTTTGTATTTTTACTGACGGTTTCCTTGTTATTTTTAAGAGATCCTTCCTTTCATGTTCACACATTGCAAACTTGTCTTCAAGTTTTGATAGTTTCTTTCAAGCAGTTTTGCCAGCTTTCAATTGAGATTTTAGTTTCCTGGTAATCTCTTTGAATCTGCTTCATGTATTCTAGGTTTTCTTTATATTCTTCATTGAATGTTTCTCTACATCTTTTGTGTTCTTCCATTCTTCCATCTGTGTCTTCTTGAGAGGTGCTTGGCATTCCTTTTATTAACCTACTTATATCTTGCCTAACTTGAATTAATATTTTAGCTTTGAGTTCCTTTAGGAGGTCCCGAAGATATCTCTTTATGTCTGCTGATGCTGTGTTTGATGTTGCATGTTTGCTGCCCTCAATCTCTTTTGTATTTACCTCTCCTGGATCAATATTCTCAGGGTTAGAGGCTGGGGCCTTTTTCTTATTTCTTTTTCTTGTCATGTTTTTGTTTTCTTCCATACAAGTGTACAGTGTAATTCCCAGCCCCTTTCCCTGTTGGTTATAGCTCCTCCGAAGCATGCTGGCTAGGGGTTTCTGCTCTCTCCAGTTTGCTGTTGGTCACTGAGGTGCGGTCCGGAGCAGTGTATGCTGGCCCCTCCCCTCCCGGCCAGTCAGTCTTCACGGGCCTTCACTGTGTCAGTGCTTGCTGCACATAGGGAACTGGTTTGGGATGACTTATTGGGTCCCAGCCAGGGGTATGACCCAGGCCAAGCAGATCCTACCTATCTGCTCTGGGAGGGGAGCAACCAACTGAAGTCACTGCCATTCCCAGTTCAGGCCATCCTGCCCGAATCCAACATATTATCCAGTTGGTCGCCCCTTTCTTGTGGGACAGTCTTATTCCCAGCACTTACTGCAGTTTAATGCTGGTCCTTCTCTGGCTCCTTTCTCTGCTAGGCTCCCTGACTTCCGACCTCAGCATGGCAGCACAAGTCCACAGCACCTCTGGGTGAGTCCCGCGTGCCGGCTGCTCAGCTCCGTGCATGGGGCCACTCAAGCCAGGGCCCTTGGCCTGAGTTTGGATGCTCAAGCTGGTCTTGGGCTCAAATTCAGGTGGCTTGGCGAGAGCACCATGCCCGCCAATCTTAGCCTCTCTAATGGTAGCCCCAGGATTTTGTATTTGAGCAGCTCATTTCCCTTCAGTTTCTTCCTGGTTTGAGAGAATCCATCTCCCTTTGTCCAGATCTCTCCAGGATGTTCTATTCTGGCGTCTGAGCTGTCTCTCTCAGAGAGGCTCCATATCCTGCTGCCTACTGGTCTGCCATCTTTTCTTTCTCTCCTAAGAAGTCTTTTAGATGGGAAAAAAATATTGTACAACGATTCTGTATCTCTTGCTGGAACACATAATGACCAAACACCTCTGATTATTATTAGTTTAGGTAATATAAATATAAAGGTTGAACTTTGTTTTGGATTTCTGAACCTATTGATGTTTTAATGCCAGTAATAGTGTTTTTCCTTTGTAGTAAACACAAATTCTACTTTTTTGAACTATAGATTACTTTAAGAAAACACTGGAAAAATATCTTTATGCTTATATTTAAACTTGCACTTTAACTTCCAGCAAAATTTTTGGGTTTTTCTTATAATATTCTATTAAAATAGTATAGCTATGGGGAAAAAGATATGCATTGTAACACTTTTTTTCTATGAAAGTTTGCCAACTTAAAAAAAATAGAAGTCTAGAACTCTAAATCAAGAAAAATAAGTAAATCCATACCCAGAAATACCTGTTTGTTAATTTGCATATACCACCACAGTAATCTGCTTCCTCACCCTGCCTTACCCCCAACTACAACTATCGTAGCTTGTAAAATAATATATTAGTGTTGGCAACAAGTTTTATGTGCATTAATGAAACTCTCTATTGTGTGCATTTTTAGTTTTCATTTTTCTCAACAGATTGAAAATCGCCCATTATTATAACTATACCTTTAATAATTATCATTACTATGCACTAATTTACCTGTGAATATACTGAGGCAGGAGATTAGGGAGTGGCAAGGTGGCTGGGCAGGCAGTTATGACCAGTCAATCATGGAGACCCAGGAAATGTCCACAAAATGTTTCAGAGGCCTCCACCTGGGACCAATCAGAGAATGTTATCTTCAACTCTTCTCATGAAAACTCAAATAGGTTCTTAAAAACGAGTGGAAGGTAAAAAATATGACTGCCATTAGGCTGTTGGCCACTGTGCTTTCTCTCCTACTGGTCGGCTCTCACCCAGTAAAGTGTATTTCTTTTAGTTGGTCTGGGTTCTCTCTGCAGTGAATGTTTCCTAACATGCCTTTAGTAAAAGGGAAATGTCACTACCTTTTGAATTTGTCTTGTCAGATTCTTTGATCAGGACAAAAAGAACCTGAAAAGAAGCTCTAGAAGGAGTTCCTAGACCCTCTGGCAACAATACCACAAGGTATTTATCCAAATGGAGATTTCAATATTTACTGAGCATCACAAAATTTCCAATATTGAGCTAAATGCAATAGTACCCACTATGAATACCTTTCTTTCATATATGTTACAAATATATGTAAAAATTAAAAGCTTATTGGTAGGACAGCACAAGTAAAGGTTTGGAGATGTGGCCCATTTTTCAAAATGGCTACATGGCAAACTTTTACTGTGAAACCAAATAATATACTGGATCTTTCCATAAGATGATAATGAATATAATGTAAGATTAATTTTAAAAAGAAAATTAGAAGTAATTTTAGAAGGTAGACTGAAATTTTAAGAATATATTTATAGTTGTATACTTGAATGAACATGATTTCTAAATATGCCAAACATTTATACTGATAAGATATTTGTGTAACAGTTTGTTAAATATCAGAATTAATCTTGTAACTTTGTAAGATTACACTGTCATTTTAACTTGCTTTGTTGTACTACTGAAATTCTAAAAAATGTATTGTTAGTTTTACACATTCACCATTGTTTCCTTTCCCTGAGAATATTGTGTCACTTGTCCACATTGACTAAATTAGTGCTAAATCATCTCTCACCTCTGACAAATGCATTTGTAAATGTAGATTATTTACAGGTATGTTTCCTACTGCAAATCGTAAGTGTCTTTAGTCAAGGTAAGTTGCTGAAATGACAAAATGACAGCACTTGGTGAACAATTTCCAAATAATACGTGTCATTTTGTCTTCCTAGAAAGAGCCTAAGCTTTACAATGTTGATTATTTCCTTGGAAGTTCACTGGGAACAAGGAGCAATTTTTTTTTTTTCTAGTAAGTATTTACTTTAGGTGTTTGCTAGAATGGGAAATTAGCAAGATACTAGGGTGTGACACAGGGGCACTGTGATTTTAATACTAACACCTTCCAACAAATAACATTCTGATTTTAATTTGTCATAGAGACCTGGATTAGGCATTATCAACAATACCTGGGCATTATAATCACCTGGGCAGGACTAAAACATGTATTCTTACCCAGCTCTGCAACCAGACCCAATTAAATCTTTATCAGTAGAGTAACTCAGGCTGTAAATTTTAAGCATTCCTTTGGTGATCCTAAGAAGTAATCCAAGCTGGGAACCTGTATAAAGCTATAAGGTTTTCAGCGCTGCTATCTACCCCCTAGTTAAAGCAGAGAATGTGTACAAGTGTTCTTTGAAGTTAGCCTAACGTAAGTTTCCCCTCCTCCTCTCTTTTTTAAATCTTGCCTGTGTTCCTCTGTGTATAGAGACCAATTTTAAAGCATTTCATTCCTCCTTCCCCACGTTCTGAAAGAAAGAGACTCCTTGCTGTTTTTCTTTATTTACTGCTCAGTTTCCCTAAATTTAGTTGCACAGTTAGGAGTATAATGGCAATAAAGGAAATTATCTCTCTTAATTATATCATTTTATATAATACAAAAATTTATAACAACAGTAATATTCTTTAAAACCCTAAACACGGCCCGCCATTATGTATTTTGGGGTTTTGTTTTTGGTTTTGTTGAGACAGGGTCTACCTATGTAATTTAAGCTGGCCTTATACTCAGTAAATAGCCCAAGGCTGGCCTCAAGTTCACCATAATCTTTCTGTCTTGGCCCCCAGAATCCTGGGATTATAGGATTGCATCACCATGCCTAGGTCTATCTTTATGTATTGTAAAATAAATACTTTTCTCCTTTGTTTTACTTTAATATTTTACATAAGAAAAACCCAGATGAAGTTCTGTGTGATTATAATTATACAATTAAAATTTACTGGTTAATATGTAATTGTATCTTCCTACAAGTACCAACTCCTACATCGTTAAACTTAAAATGTGGGATTGATTCATGTAGGAATTGGATTTTTTATCATTTTTCCATTTTAGTTTAATTGTAGTAAACTAGAGTTGACATATATGCATTCTTGATTAATAAAATTTTGATATATTCTTTTAGATACAGTGAATTAAGAATTTAAGAGTTTAAAACAATTAAAAAGACACACATTTGAGTCCTACGAGATTTCTCAAAAGGAGTTTTTTGCATTTTACACTCATAATTTTAAGATTCTGCTTAGCTATTACATCTGATTAATTCATCCATTTAACACTGTTTATTTTACTGCATTCTCCTTGCTCATGTACTGCTAGGACCAGGTTAAACAAGGTTTCTCTTTCAGACTATTTCCTCTTTTCCTTATCTACTGAAGCTAACGTGTTTTCATGGCATCTCTTACTTACCATTCTCACAAAACATACAGCATAGTCAAGATAGATTTGTTTATTGCTAGCTCTCCCAGATGCTATCTGAAGGCTGAGTTATTCACAGTTATGCAGGGGGCAGCATAGCAATGAGATAAAGAGATCAGCCTCTGAAGTCAAACCACAGGCATTTTAATTCTGGCTCCATAAAGCATCAGTTGAGTGACCCAGTTAAAACTTTTAACCTTGGTATTCATGAGTTTCCTCTCTTGTGAAAGGCAACTAATAAATTCATGACTGCTTAATGAGGTTGCAGTACAGATTGCATAATTTATACAACATACTTAGCACGCTGCCTACCATATAATAACTTGTTAAGAAACACTGCCTCTTTCCATCCCCTATCTTTACTTCCAAGTGTACTATAGAAAATACTGCATATTTTCTGTTGGTCGAGTAATTTTTCATCCATACTATATTACGTCTTAAAAAGATTATAATGGTATATTCTCAAAAGTTGGCTTTAAAGAGCCTTGTAAAATTACCTTATTCTTCCTACTATATGCCTTTTATCTCACAGAGGAACAAATGCTCTGTAAAACATGGAGCAAGTGACTGCAATGATGTGGAAAAGGCATATATACATCTCACTGGGAATAATACTACCCAGCATGTCATGTTGTCTGGTGCTAGTCTCTATCCAAATCATAAATGAATTATATGTCATAAAGATATTGGCTTTCCAGTATCTTCAGATATTACAGCAACTGTGTGTCAAGTAACAGGCTGAACTGAGTGGGTAAAATAAAATTGGGCTGGCAAAGATGCCTGAAATAACTTGTATCAAAGACAACTCAACTAGAGAAAAACACTAATGAAGATGATAAAACAGACTCATGACAAAATGTATAGTTGTTACTCATAACCACGAAACACATTAAGTGTTAATACAATGGAGCTGAAAATCAAAGTTGAAGCTATTGCCTGTGCCTCCAAAACTACAGTAATATCACTGAAATTCAAATCAGAAAATATATATTCTGGGTGTACTGTGAAATAGCAAGTCCATTCAATTTTAACCAAGATTTAAAACATTCTCAGACTATTCCAAGACCTCATGTTGAATATATTTGTAGTGACTTTGCCTGAATTCTATCACTAACATTGTTTCCAACACCATGTGCTCTTTTCATGTTTCTGTGTCATATTTTGTTAATTCGCACAATATTTCAAATATTTTCACTACCAC